>JAODAL010006260.1:0-135148 GCA_025379985.1 Phyllomedusa bahiana | reverse complement strand
GGGGTCCCCAAAAGAAGTTACTGCTTTAGCATTTTTGTGTCTCCTTTTCCTTTCCCGTTGCTTCCCAGGTTTCACACCTTTGGCCTTAAATATCCTATTACGCCGGATTATTATCTTTTTATGCACCTTAAACCGGGACCTTTTTTTGGAGTTAAAATCAAAAAAGGTTTTCAAATTGGGGAGGGGAGAATTTTAACCATTTGAATCTGCTGTTGGGAAAAATGATCTCGCCACTAATGTCTTCTTCTAAAAATGTTCCGCATTTGGAGCAGAGCTTTGTGGTGTTGACAACCTGGTGTGCATTGGAAGTGCCATGGTCTCCGCTTGCATCAGTGACGACAGCCTTTCAGTGAATGTTTCAGCTTAAAAAAAATGGGCTTTGTTTAAAATTGTTCTACACATTGCGATTTCTTCCTGTTTTTAGCAAAGAATTTGGTTTGACCTAAATTTTCTATTCTGCTTTTTTGGGGGGGAAAATAGCCTATGATAGAATCCTTAGGAACATCTTGTTATAAGTCAACTACTGCCAGCTCCAACACTGCAGAATCTGCTTAAAAAAAAAACACTGGCCAGATTGTCAACGCTTTTCAGAACCATTTTCTTTAAGGGTTATTTTCTGATTTTTTTTTTTGTTTATATTTTCTATAAGCTATTAAAAGGTCACAAAATTTCGCATTTTTATTCTGCTTCTTCCAAAACCTCCTGGGAAAAAATAACCACGTGTTGGATCTGACACCGATTTTTGCACCAATTTTTTTGAAAAACGTCAAAAACTAAGGGAACCACACTATGAATGGGGTTTACGCAACCCTCTTTCCATTCCGTGTCCGTGTGAAATTTTGGCACTGTCACAGTAAAAAAAATAAAAAAATAAAAAAAAAACAAGAAATAAGTGATACTGCTTATTCCCGCAAATTCTGCACAAGCTGAAGATTAGCTCCGTTGATTCAAAGATGCTGATCCCTTCGCGAAGTTTCATATCCCTCCAAAAAAACAAGGGTAAGCTTGGGTTCTGCTGCAGGAATACAAAATGGGGTTTTTAAAAAAAATGTGTGAACATAGCCCCCAATGCCAACCCCCCCTTTAAAGGGGTTTTGCCACAATCTCATTCATACCTCCTGATCCCCTTAGCCGTGGCTCAGGAGGGGCGTGTTTTAATTTGCAAACAAACCCAGCAGGATGACATCACCAGCCTTCTTTTTCCCAATCAAAGGTCGGTTTGAAAGCATTTTGGTACGAGAGGTGAAGTTTTTGCTCCAAACAAGGGTCCGGTTCAAATCCCTGCAGGAACCAAAGGGTTTTTTTTTTATTTATTTGCACTGTTTGACTAATTACAAAGGACCAGAGGGAAAGGATAAGTGCAGCACCTGGGGTTTTTAACACTCGAGCTGCCGAAGGAAAGGTGATGCTGTTATTTTCGACCAGGCGAGGACTCTCACCCTGGTCGTATCCCCTGGGAAAGAGATGTAAACAATGGATACAAAGGGGCGCTGAAAAAAAAAATTATTCAGAATTTTTTTTAAAAATGATGAATGGTGAAAATGTTTTTTTTAATTTGCAAGCTTTCCCCGTCAATTTTACTTGTGGCAAAAACCCCTTTAATATTTTTAGAAATCACCTTCTTAGGTGCAACAGGAAATTCCATAATTAATACGGTGAAATAAACACATGTCCATCAAGTTCAACCAAGGTTGGAGAATAGTTCAAAACCCAAAGCTGATTTTCACGTTAATCTTTTTCACCACCCTCCTTTTTATTTGAGTGAAAATAATTCAGCTGACCGACCGCAGACCATGGCAATAGCTGTTTTTTCAGTATTATGAGAGCAATTCTCCACTTGTAAAACTTTAAAGGTTCTAACATTCTTTTGATATTTTATTCTCGTAGAAGAAGAAAAACAAGCCGTTTAACCCACCAACACGTCGGAACTGGGAAAGCAACTACTTTGGCAAACCCCTGCATGAACTCGTGAGCCCGGAGAAACCTATCCCTGTGTTTGTGAAGAAGTGTGTGGACTTCATTGAGGAGTCGGGTAAGACATTCTTAATAGCAATGAAGCATTAGCATCTAGAGGGGTTAAAGGGGTTTTGCCAAGAAAATGAATTTCCCACCTAACAGGGTGATACTCCCTCTTGGGCCTTGAATAAAGGGGTTGTGTTTCTGGTTTAAAAAAAAAAAAGTACTCCCCCTGTGATGTCATCGCTCCACCCCCATGCAGTTCCTAAAAAGTCTCTGTATTGAGCAAACATTTTTTTTGCTAACCACGGGGGAAAATGAAAATTTGACAAGCTTAGCTTTATTTCCCTTTAAAATTTGTCGGGAGAGAAATAAGCTCAGACACCTTCTTTCTTCTTCCTTCAGAAAATGCAAAAGGTGAGGGAGGGGGCGGGCAGAGAAACAGGGACATCTCATGTTTCCTAATAATTCTTTCAATCATGGTTTCGCTTATAAAAACACAGGATTTTCTCCCACCCTTCAAAGCTCGTTTGTGCCCTCCATCAGATAAAAATCAAATAACGCAAGCGCGGCCCGATCACTCCTGGTCGTGTCAAAAGTAAATTAGGGTACAAGGGAGATGCAAGCAGGGATCTTGTTTTTTATTTTAAAGACATGATATTTGGTTTTTATAACTTTTTTTTTGTATAATATTGGTATCTAGAGAGATTTCAATTGACTTTACTTGTAAAGGCGCCTTATCACTAGGGGTGACTTCCAGTCCTGACCCTGTACACATTCTCATTTTTCCGGTTTACCCCTTGTATTGTATTGCTGTCATGCTCTTTCATCCATATTGTGCCGCAGTATTTGGCTACATTTTATTCATGGTTATATATTGGTGGTGGAGTAATTTATTGAGAGAATGTATTCTCCTGAATAAAGTTTGTTTTTTTCCACCAAACCTGATGTGTACCAGCAGGAACTTCTGAGCCCCGGGCCTCATTCATCATCACTGCCCTGTGTAGTGGAGTTGCAGAACAATCTACTATTTTGGAAATTTCTTAAGGCCATGTCTACGGGGCAACTGTAAAATGCAGTTGAAAATCTGACTGTATTTTACAATCTCAGTACTGCAGATTTTAGCGTGGATTTTCAGCCTAAACCGCAGTTGGATTTCGGCCGAACCAGTAGATAGAACTGTACTAGAATCTGGCGTAATACAGTGAATTCTAGAACATGTTCTATAAATTGGTGGTTTAAAAATCCGACAATAGAAAATCCATGCTGTGTAGACCACAGCTCGATTGGAAAATATATTTATTGGATATGACTTTAGAACACATAAAATTTTAAATATGCAAAACCCTGCAGGAACATTTGTGGAGTCTCTGAATTTGTTCTGAGAAATAGTATTGCCTACATCAGATCCTGCATACATGACCTCACCTCTGATCTCATTATTTCCAGGCTAGAGAACGGCCTCTCTACACTAACTTGGGTTGGGGGCAAAGCGGTGACCACAGGGGCAACATCTCTAACAATGTCAGGGTATAAAGGAATTGCCTCAGCCACAGTCCGTTTTGATGAATGGTTGAACTCTTCTACTTCTTTGAAAGCAGCTGAAAAATTTTGCTGAAATGTGTTTGTCATGGGATTGGAATCTTCTCCCCTGGGGCAGCGCTTTGCCTGCTCCATGTCATCAATTACACTCCTCATGTGATGAGGCAGAAGATATGGGAGCAGTAGCACTGACCAGACCCAATGCCTCTTGCTCTTTGCATTGAACTAACTGGACCAACTTATTATATATTTTGGGAGTCGGTCCATTTTATGACGACTCCGACTCCGACAAAATAGTCACCAACTCCGACTCCACAGCCCTGATTACAACCAGTGGATTCTCTATGCAAAAGACACAGGATCTTTTCTCCCCAGTCCCTTCAAAGCTCATTCATGTTCCCTGCCATCAGATAAGAAGTGCAAACAATGCAAGTGCAGTCAGATCTGCTCCTGGTCGTATCTAATGTAAACTGTCAGGAAACTAAGGGCATGTAAGTCAGGCTGTAGCTCTCAGACACTTCACTTTTTCTAATGATATATATTTAGAAAAGTGATTAAGTACCCATTTTGGAGGATCCCACGTCAGCATTAGATCGTGGCAAAACCCCTTTAAGGAGCGGACAACCCCTTTAACGATAAGCTATTTAGTTTGCAGAGTAAAACCAGCTCCTGTGTATTTAGCAGTATGTATATTGACAGTCTGTTCTTGTAGCCCACCACCGCAGCAGCAGCCCAGCCTACCCCGGCGTCGCACCCCCAGCTCCTTTCACCAGAGCCTATGGGAAGTGATGGGGCTGTGCGTTGGCGCCTGTTTCAGTAACATATCAGAGCTGTTGGGAGTTGACTGTATCCTGGAAGCCCGTTCAGTCTGTTAGGCGACGCTTTACAGCTTCTCCAATAGTGAGGAAGGTGTTAAGGAGCTGTTGGTTCTGTGTGAAGTGTCTGGTAGGCAACACAAGCTGTGTGATTTGTGTCCAGCCACACGCCGCTCCAAACAAGCAGGAAGAGGAGCAGATGCTGCCACGTTCACCCACTGAAATAAACAGAAGGATCAAGTGTAACAAATATTCCCTGGTTCTGCGTTGGCCGATGCTAAAAACTGCGGCTCGGTGCACGGTCCTAAATGGCTTCTAATGACTTGTGTAGGGCTATTCCAGGTCTGCAGGAGGGGGACTAGTAATGGTTTACTCTTCATAAAGTATTTTTAGAGCCCAGGTAACGAGAAGAACCTCGTCCTCAGTGATTGTGCTACTGTAGACGTGTCTGTGCTCCTGAAATCGTCTAGTACACAACACAGATGTTAGACGTTTTCTGGATCAGAAAAAAATTGGTCCTAAATCAGTTTATCACATAAAAGCCAATAACGTACTGATCTGCTCTTGTAATTCCAGGTATTCATTTAAGTTTGGTAGTTCATCAACTCTTATTGCCATATTGTCTTACACAGTCCAGTCACATTTTTATGACCACCTGCTAACATCAAGAGTAACTGCCAGCTAGTGGGCTGGGAGTAACTTAAAGGGGTTGTCTCACTACATCAATTCATCTCACCATCCTGTTTTCTTGGTTTCATTTTGAATTCAGGGGCGTGTTTACTGTCTTCTACTAGACTGCAGAAGAAGCCAGGTCTGTAGCTATAGCGACCAGTGCTGGCAGCCTATCAGGAGAGATCAAACAGGTCTGTAGCTATAGTGACCTGAGGAGCTGATGCAGCCCATACAAGAGGGGATATCTAGGAATAGGAAGGACACTGTTAATGGACACACATTACAAAGTGAGTTGTTTTTGCTAAATCTTTAACATGAAAAGCAATCCTTGTAGTGAGACAACCCCTTTAATGAGGTCCTGGTAGGTAGTAACTGGTATCTGGAGCGGACTACATCTCGCAGCTAATGGAGACTTTGTGGGGGAGGATCCATAGAGTGAACACAACGTCAGTGTGGTCCCACAGATGCTCATTTGGGAAATTGGGGGTGGGGTAGTATTTGGAGGTCTTGGTCATGCTCTTCCAACCAATATTGGATGTTTCTAGCTTTACAAACAATATTGGAGCATCTACCAAGCAAATCATTAAAACATGACTTTTATTTGGTCAAATAATATCCTAACTACATATAAAGACATAAACAAACACACCACGTGTGACCCCTATAACCCATCCCTAACTCATGATAGAAAAGAAAGCGGAAAGGAGGGGAAAAAAAAGTATGATATACCCTTACCAATCAAAAAAGCGGAGTGACCACCCCTACATGGGTGACCCCCGACCCAGAACCTGGTAAAGAGCCCGACCCTTTCCCTGGGTCCAAAAATTGGCAAGATAGGTGTTAAACTAAGGAATAAACATGGATAACCGGACACGAAGGATAGATATCTGAAACTATTTGTCTGTATAGTATGATGTCATATAATTTACTCATATGTTGTAGTCTATGTAATATATTACATATCTTACGGGCAAATCGCTAACAAACTATAATTACCTAAGCTCCAACGCGTTTCTCCCAGGATTTTCTGGGCTCATCAGGGAGACATAGTACAAGGAGTGCTATCAGGAGATATAGCAGTACCTTGTGCCTTCAATATAAGAACTATGGTGTGACACACCAATTAGTGCCAAAAGGTTACTGATATTCAGATACAGCTCTACATGTTCAATGTTTCTCCATCAAACTGGCGAGATACTATATCCAGCATAAGATAAACTGCTACATTGATCACCATTGATGCTATCACGATGAGTAATAACCAAAATGATTGCACATGTTTCCCTATAAGGCTATGTTCACACAATGTACTGCAGCGCAGTACATTATTTCTTTCTGGGGAGCTCGTGCTAATACACATGTACTCCTGGGGTGGAGGGGGGGGATCGGCAGCCCGCCGGCCCCATTGACATTCATTACTCCTGGAGCGTATTAGCCGCGAATAATTGACATGTCACTTATCTCCCCGTGCGTACAGTACGATCGTATTGTACGAGCAGGAAGAGAAGTAATCCATGGTTCTCTATGAGAACTATGGATTACCGTAGTTTTGGAGCACATCTCGCCCATAATACGGCGCGAAATGTGCGCTGAAATGTTCCCGTGTGAGCATACCTTAAGATGTTTTCTAACATGTTGCATTGACTTGGTGCAAGATTCTGTTGGCCCCAGGAAAGGTCGGCCTTCATGATGGATGGTTGAGAAAGCCTTCCTAGTGGTAAGTGGCTGAGCGCATGCATTGAGCACCTTCGTAGCCGATTTTCACATCACTTATTCACAATGGCGCCACTTGTCCACTCGCTATATACTTTCACCACAGTTCCCAAACTGCCATTTCTCAGAAATACTGCCGCTCTCGTGCTGAAGGACAATAATTCTCCATTTTTGCAATTCTGAGAAATCGTTCATTTTACCCATGACGGTGTTGAGGGATGTGTGTGCAGACGGCCTGTCGCACACCTTACATACCCACCAAGCCAGCACACACCAGGATTTTTCTTATGGGCTATGTGCTACTGACATGGAAAGTAGGAAGTGATCATATTAACATAGCTCAACCATGTCACTTCTCTACTGAGCTGTAATCCCCCTCAGGTTACTGGGCACATCTAAAGCTGATACATTGCAGTAGGAATGGTCAACCATCTAATTGACAATGGCCTCCTTCACCGTGTCCTGGTCCCATCTACTGCTTCTCTGAAGTGTAGATAGTGCAGTAGGTGAGACAGATGGAGCAGGAGATATGCTCTCTACTATTGGATTGCACAGCTGTGGAGTCAGAGATCGATTTGTAATGGCAGTGGCAAAATGTACAGACTATAACTGGTTTTATCATAAAAATAGTGCATAGTATGTATTATTAATATAGTGTAATGTATTAAATGCATGGCTTGTTCCATATGTACTTTTATAGGAATTTAGGAAAGTTTAGACATTTGAATCTTATAAATGTCAGGTTACCAGTTTACTAGAGTATTTTTTTATTTTATTTTTTAGTATAAGTATTATACATGAGCCCTCTATAATGCAGATACAGCTGGAAATTGAGTCAAAGTGTGGAAAAATAGAGCGCTCGGAAGATTGTCTCGCCGACTTCACTGCCCTGTAAACTTGTCCTGACACAGGCTATAAAGGTATTTAGGGAGTTACATTTCCTCTTGGTTACTCATATTTTTACATCTCATTTTAATGGAACGACTGCAAATAACTGAAGTACTGTGCCGTACAGAGCACTAGAAGCACCCTGTAATAATGAATCAGAAGTGATTGAACAACATATCCTTCACCTTTAATCAAGTAACCGTATTCTGTATATGTATGTATAAGGCCTATCTATAGGACTGTAAGGCTTCAACTACACCGTGCTGGTTAACAGCCGGATTTTTAAACAGAGTCAGTATTTCGATCCGCAATTATCCGAGTGTAAATCGTCCTGAAATGATTGTAAAATAATGGTCCGGTTCTGATTAGGATCTGACCAGTATTTCGTCCTCTGCCGTGTGGATGAAGCCTCCGGGTACGTTCGCACAGCGTCTTGAGTCCTTGTAAACATACGTTATTAGATGTGTGTTTGGATCCATCTAACGGACCCCAAACGCACATCTAACAACTAGCAGTGTGTTTTATACTGCTTACAGTGTAAAACCCACATCGACGTTCAGACCAGTGCTCGCTGATGTGTGCTTAATTGCGTCTTTCGGATCCGTTCCAAGAATTGACAGGTCAGTTCTTGGTCCGAAAGATGCAGCAGGAGCCCTATTTAAACCTATAGGGTGCAATCCTGCTGCAGCCAAAACGTATCCAAACATGCACCTGTGTGTTGGATATGTGTTGCATGTGTTTTGGATCCAATTGACGCTGCGTTTTTGGATCCGAAAATCGCATCCAAAAACGCAGTGTGAGCACATCCTGAGAGTGGAGGGTGGCTGTAATGTCAGGCTGAGGCCACGATGCAGGTATCTGCAATTTATCTAGTTTACATAACATAGTAGATAAGGTTGAAAAAAGACAGATCCATCAAGTCCAATAATAAAACTTCAGTGTTCCAGATAAAACCTCTACAAGGCGAATAGCATTTGCCCCTTACAAGAGGAAAAATTACATAGTTTGTAAGGCCAAAAAAAACAGATGTCCATCCAGTTCAGCCTGTTGTGCTCTAGTGTTGATCCAGAGGAAGGCAAAAAACCGCATGAGGTAGAAGTCAATTGTCCTCATTTTAGGGAAAAAATTCCTTCCTGACTCCAATCTGGCAATCGGAAAAATCCCTGGATCAATACTCCCTTCCTGAATCCTAGTCTCTATAACTTGTTATATTACATCTAGAAATGTATCCAGACCCTTCTCCAGAATCCTGGTCACTATAAGGGCTTGTTCACACGGCGTTTTGGATCCTTTTTACGGATCCGTTTTTGGCACTTGAAAAGCGCATCCGGAAAGCGGATCCACAAAACGCAGCATTGGATACTTTATTGGGATCCGTTTTGAATGCTTTTTCACTTGCTTTTTTTAAACCACTGCTTTCCCCGGATGCGTTTTCAGAAGGACGGGAATCAGTCTCTCTCCCCCTCTCGCCCCTCACAGACACTCGTCCCAGTTCTCAGCACCCCCCGCCCCAGCTACCTCGTCCCAGCTCACCTCGTCCCACTCACCTGCCCAGCTCACCTCGTCCTCCCACAGCACCCCCTCCCAGCCACCTCGCCCTCCCACAGCCCCCCCGTCCCAGCTCACCTCCCCTCCCAACAGCAGCACCTCGCCCCCAAGCTCACCCGCCTCCCACAGCAGCCCCCCTCGTCCCAGCTCACCTCCCTCCCACACACACCTCTCCCGCTCACCTCGTCCTCCCCACAGCAGCCCCCCTCGCCCCCACTCACCCTCGCCCCCACGCAGCACCTCGTCCCAGCTCCCCCTCTCCACGCCGATCACAGCCCCCCGCCCGCTCACCCCGTCCACCCCCGATCACACCCCCGATCTCCAGCCCCCACCCTCTCACCCCTGCCCCCCGTCCCCAATCTCGCCGGCCCTACCTCCCCCGCTTACCTGCGCCGCGGGCCG
This sequence comes from Phyllomedusa bahiana, assembly GCA_025379985.1. Lineage (NCBI taxonomy): Eukaryota > Metazoa > Chordata > Amphibia > Anura > Hylidae > Phyllomedusa > Phyllomedusa bahiana. The sequence goes on along the minus strand of JAODAL010006260.1, from coordinate 125,612 downwards.
GCCCCCGCCACCCAGCCCCACTCACCTGCCCCCACCACCCCCGCGATCCACCCGCTCACTGCGCTTTTTTCGCATCCGTTTCGGGATGCAAAGCCCGCTGAAAAACTACCAGGATGGGGAAATTTTTTGGGGAAACAAGTGCCAAAAAGGGGACTCCTTTATCTCCAGGGGGTTTTTCACTTGCTAAACACAAGAAAAATTTGGGACAGTCAATCTTGAAGGGGTCCGAAAACGCATGCGGGAGGCTCTCAAAAGCGCATCGCCGATCTCCCCTAAAAACTTGATGCCTTTTTGCCATTGAACTCAATTTTAACACACTGAAAATTGTTAATCCGTTTTGCGGATCCAAAAAGGATCCTAAAACACAAAAAAACCCCTGTGAACAACCCCTTGTTATATTACATTAAAACCCTGGCACTAAACTTGTTAACATTACACTAGAAAGTTCCAGCCCCTTCCCAAATCCTGTCACAAAACTTTTTATATATGGGCCGCTCCAAAATGTATCCAGACCCCTCCTTCCAAACCCCGTCCCTATAATTTTGTTATATTTTTACACCTCCAAATGTATCCAGCCCCTTCTCCAAACCCTGGTCACTAAACTTGTTATATTATTACATCTAAAATGTTCCAACCCTTTCTCCAGAATCCCGGCACTAAACTTGTTATATTTATTACATCTAGAAATGAACCCAAACCCCTTTCCCAAACCCGGTCACTAAAAATTGTTATATTACATCAAAAATGTATCCAGACCCTTCTCCAAATCCCGGCACTATAACTTTTATATTACATCTAAAATGTATCCAACCCTTCCCCAAACCCCCCTCACTATAACTTGTTAATTAATCAAAATGTATCCAACCCTTCTCCCCGAATCCTGGTCAATAAAACTTGTTTATTACATTAGAAAGAAAACCCATTTCCCCAGAATCCGGGTCACTATAATTGTTATTTATACACAGAAATAAAACCAACCCTTTCCCCCAGAATCCAGTCACTATAATTTGTTATTTACATCTAAAATGTTCCAGACCCTTCCCGAATCCTAGTCACTATAACTTTTTTATTTTACATCTAGAAACACCAACCCCCTTTCTCCAGAACCGGTCACTATAACTTTTATATTATTACATCTACAAATGCATCCAACCCTTCTCCAGAACCTTCACTATAACTTGTTATATTATTACTCTAGAAATGATCCAACCCTTCTCCAAATCCCTCACTATAACTTGTTATATTTAATCTAAAATGAATCCAGAACCCTTCCCCAGAACCCGCACTAAATTTGTTAAAATTAATTACACTAAAATTATCCAGACCCTTCCCCAAAACCCCCCGTCACTATAACTTGTTGTATTACATCTAGAAATGTATCCAACCCTTCTCCAAAATCCTCACTATAACTTTTAATTACATCTAGAAATGTATCCAACCCTTCCCCAGAATCCCGGTCACTATAACTTGTTATATTACATCAGAAAGTATCCGGCCCCTTCCCCGGGGGAATCCTGGTCAATATAATTTGTTATTTACATCTAGAAATTATCCAAATTCTTTCTCCAGAACCCGGGTCACTATAACTTTTTTATATTATTACTCAGAAATGATCCAGACCCTTTCCCCAGAATCCTAGTCACATAACTTTTATATTACATTAAAATGTATCCAGACCCCCCCCCAGAAATCCTTATCCAATTATAACTTTTATATTACATCTAGAAATCACCCCAGACCCTCTCCAGAATCCCGTCACTAAACTTGTTAATTATTACATCTAGAAAGTACCAGACCCTTTCCCCCAAATCCCCCCACAAAACTTGAAATTACATCTGAAATGTATCCAGACCCCTTCTCCAAACCCCGGTCACTATAACTTGTTAAATTATACTCTAAAATGCTCCAACCCTTCTCCAAAAAATCCCGGGTCACAAAACTTGTTATATTATTACATCTACAAATTTATCCAACCCTTCTCCAGAATCCTGGTCACTATAACTTTTTAATTTATTACATCTAGAAATGTATCCAGACCCTTCTCCAAACCCGGGTCACTATAATTTGTTATATTTTTACATCTAGAAATGTACCAAACCCCCCCCCCCAAATCCCGGCACTATAACTTTTAATTCACCTAAAAGTATCCAACCCTTCCCCAGAATCCCGGCCCCTTTTTAAAACTTGTTATATTACATCTAGAAATGATCCAGACCCTTCTCCAAATCCCGGTCACTAAAATTGTTATATTACACAAAAAATGATCCAACCCTTCCCCAAACCCCGGGTCACAAAAAACTTTTTATATTACATCTGAAATGTACCAGCCCCTTCTCCGGAATCCGGTAAAAAATATAATTGTTATATTACATCTAAAAAATGTCTCCAGACCTTTCTCCAAACCCGGGCACTATAACTTTTATATTATTACATCAAAAGTATCCAACCCTTTCCCCAAAAATCCTATCACTATAACTTGTTATATTACATCTAAAATGTTCCAACCCTTCCCCAGAATCCTAGTCACTATAAGTTAAATTTTATTACATCTAAAATGTATCCAACCCTTCCCCCGGAATCCTGGTCAAATACTGTTATTTTAATCTAAAATGTCTCCAGCCCTTTTCCCTCCAGAATCCGGGTCACATAACTTGTTATATTATTACATCAGAAATGATCCAGCCCTTCCCCAAATCCTACCTATAACTTTTTATTTTACACTAAAATGATCCAGACCCTTCCCCAAATCCTACATATAACTTGTTATATTATTACATCTAGAAATGTATCCAACCCTTCTCCAGAACCCCCCGTAAACTATAACTTGTTATTATTACATTAGAAATGACCCAGCCCCTTCCCCAAAATCCTAATCATTTAAAACTTTTAATTATTACACTAAAATTATCCAGACCCTTCTCCAAACCCCGGGTCACTATAACTTTTATATTATTACATCACAAATGTATCCAACCCCTTCTCCAGAATCCCTCATATAACTTGTTATTTTATTAACCTAGAAAGGGACCCAAACCCCTTTTTCCCAGAATCCCGGGGTCACTATAACTTTTTAAAATTATTACATCTAAAAATTACCAACCCTTCCCCCAAACCCCGGGTCCTATAATTTTTAATTACATCAAGAAATTATCCAACCCTTCCCCCCAGAATCCCGGTCACTAAAATTTTTAAATTTTACATCTAGAAAGTACCAAACCCCTTTTCCCAGAACCCCGGGTCACTATAACTTTTTAAAAATTACATTTTAAAATTTATCCAGACCCTCTCCGGAATCCTTCATATAACTTGTTAAAAAACACTAAAATAAAATCCAGACCTTTCTCCAGAATCCGGTCACTAAATTGTTATATTAACATCAAAAAATGTATCCAGCCCCTTTTCCCCAAAAACCTAGTCACTATAACTTGTTATATTACATCTAGAAATGCACCCAGACCCTTCTCCGAATCCTGGACATAACTTGTTATATTATTACATCTACAAATGCTCCAGCCCCTTTTCTCCAAATCCGGTCACTAAAACTTTTTATATTAAATTCATCAAAAAAGCTCCAGACCCTTCCCGAATCCGGGTCACTATAATTTTGTTATATTTTTACATCTAAAATTATCCAACCCTTTTCCGAATCCCGGGTCACTATAATTTGTTATATTATTACATCAGAAATGTATCCAGACCCTTCCCCAAAACCCCTTGTCACTATAACTTTTTTAAATTCATCTAAAATGTACCAGCCCCTTCTCCGAATCCAGTCACTATAACTTGTTAATTACATCTAGAAATTATCCAACCCCCTTCCCCCAATCCTAGTCACATAACTTTTTATTTTACATCTAAATGTATCCAACCCTTCCCCAGAATCCTACACATAATTTTTTTATTTACATCTAGAAATGCATCCAGACCCTTCTCCAGAATCCTAGTCACTATAACTTGTTATATTATTACGCTCCAGAATTCTTCCCGACTCCATATTTTACAATCAAAATAAGCCCCCTGGATCAATGTCCTATCTCCAGAATCGAGTCCTTAAAAAACCTTGATATATTTTAAATAAAAAACCCCAAAAACCCTTTTCCCGGAACCGTCCAGAAACCACACGCTTCTTGTGCTTGAGTTGTATAGTCTTGTGGACGCTTGTTGTACCCCTATAGCAACTGTGGCCCAATCCAAGTCCGCTCCATTTCTAACCATCCTTTGCTTCAGTTTCTTTGTCTGTTAATGGCACAACCTCAGTGCAATGTTGACGCTAAGTTCTGGGTTTCTTTTTGAGGATAATGCATTGGCCACAGATATTAAGGGGTTCATGCATTGGACTCTTACCACTTGTTAAGGGGTATTGAATTTGCTTGAGGCAAACAGAAACACAACTGCTATTGAATTCTTTTAGAGAAGCCAGTTAAATTTTAGAAAAACTTTTTTTGGGCGAAGGCAGGAAGGAAAAACTTGATCGTTTCTTCACGTAATTTTCCTCCACATATTTTCATTCCCCCAAAATTTAAAAGGAACCTTTCCAGGTCACCAATGTCCTGTTTATAAGATGTCCAGAAGCAGGTGAGGAAGCATTAAAAGGAATAAACATAGACTGATGTTTCCATGTTCAGATAACACAGGTGCATCACATGGCAACACTATAGTAATCTAAAGACAAATGTAAGACAAAACCTATACCATAAACCCCATTTGCAGAGCAAGCACCACATGTGACGTAACCCTGAAAATGCAGCCACCGCGCCTCCTCGTCATGCCGCCCCACCTGGGTACCTTGATGTGATTTACAGATTATGGCTCATCCTCAGCTCTTTATTACCATAATGTTACTCTCCACAGGATGGATAAAGTGACGGCTTCCCATTACGATGCCGCCACGGAACAATCCTTGTGAAGCCCAGTTTGTCTGATGCTTTAGAGCAATGTTCAGTGAGAGCCGGCATACTCCGCTTGCCGGGTTTGTTTCTCCATAATCTTGGAGCACACTGTGTAATTGATGGGCTTAAGGGCAAATGCAGATTGTTTGTGGCAGGGGATAATTAAAGCACTGCTCTTACGCGACACAAGCTCTCAACGCCACAGCTCTACCAAGTAGGAGGGCATTTTATACACCAGCTTCCCTGCCCACGTCCATGGCTGAGCCCCAAAATGGTCTTCTGTAAGAACTAGCATTCATGAATACTTTGTAAGCACACCTTTTAATCATACTCACAGATGTTCCTTGTAGCTGTAAAATGTGTTTTCGTGTAGGTTTACTCCAGGCCACTCATATATTACAGAGGTCCTCTGGCCTAAACATTTTTCACCTAACCACCAAATTGGTGATAAGTGCTAGATAGTTGGCGAGAGGGGGGGGGGTCTAATCACTGGTACTATCCTTTGTAATCAGCATCCTTCCTCTAAAAACCAGTTTTAATGGGCCCCTCTGGCATCCGCTTTTGGACCTGTGCCACAGGGTGACAAGTGGTGGGCATGGCAGCTGGGGGCTAGTGACTGTCAGAAGTAAGATTAACCATCTGATATTATTGTAAGGCTATGTTCACACAGTGTAATTATGGATCGCAATTACGCCACAGTTCGGACCCCGTGACCCCCGGGGGGCAGGGCCCGGGGCACACGCCGGCCCCCATATAATTCATTACTAGCGCGCGTAAAACCCCTAGAAAATCACATTCACTTATTCCCCGCTCGCATTGTCGAGAAAGGGAAAACGTAACCATATTCTCTGAAACTGGGGTTTTATCGTAAACGGACGGATTCCAGCCCATTTTTAGCCCAAAAAGGGGCCGCAAAATACTGGGCGAGATACGTCCACATTTAAGCCGTGTGAACATAGCCTAAATGTTGTGATCACTTCCCTGTGTAATATAGAGAGGTGGGCAGAACCCCTCGGGACCACTTCTGTGCTTCAAACCACATGCATAGTACTCAAAGGGCAATCATTTTACTTTTTGGAAAAATTTTAAGACAAATAAAGCCAAACCATTCACTGATGCTTTTCCCTGAGATTAAAGTGATGTACAAGACAGTAACTGCAATATGTCAAGTTGGCCCGTGCAAGCAGTGAGTGCGGCGGATTGATTTCCATTGATGATTGAAACAAAATGGGGCAATTTTTCTAAACTTGCCAAATACTAAGATGATGCAAATTTACATTAAACACTGTTTAATCCACATGGGTTGTGCTGATGTTGCCTATTAGTTGGCTTGCTTTACAACACAATTTTGGCATAATTTGTAAAGCACAATGTTGCTTCCTAAACACCACCCTCTTTAAAGGGGTGTTCTCAACATGTTGTTTCACAGAGCATGTTCTTCACAGCCAGCTTCAGACTCGTACTTCCTAGTTAGGCTGTGGGCGGTTCTATAGCAGTGGCATATCAGCTCTGCTATTCCTAGCTGAACCTTTTAGAGGGACATTGCTAACAAAAGAGCTTAAAGGGGTTGTCTCACTACATTGATTCATCTCACCTCAGTCCTGTTTTTTTTTTTTTGTTTCATTTTGAACTCAGGGGCATGTTTACTGGCTCCTACTAAGGCTGCAGTGGGAAGCCAGGTCTGCAGCAAATAGCAACCAGCACTGGCAGCCTATCAGGAGAGATCAAACAGGTCTGTAGCTATAGCGACCTGAGGAGTTGATGCAGCCCATACAAGAGGGGATATCTAGGAATAGGTAGGACACTGGTAATTTAACATATATTGCAAAGTGATTTGTTTTTGCAAGATCTTTAACATAAAAAGCAATCCTTGTAGTGAGACAACCCCTTTAAACAGTAGCAAATAAGGCTACAAGGCTCCAAAGCTTAAAGTTTGCCAGTAACATAGAAAAACAAGCGTATGTGCTGCTGCTAAGATACAGTAGGGACCATTCCAGCCAGGACAACATGAGAAATGAGAGTCGGTAACCTAGGGAAGCTTGTGTACACAAGCAGGAGGTAAAATTTCCTCTTTCTCTGAAAGAAAGCAGAATCAGAACTGTAAGATATTTGGTAATCTTTATCTTTTGTCTGTATGTTTAAAGTTTATATGATGGAAATACCCTTTTAAGCTTAGCCGCGTCCCCTGTGAATTGGTGCACACATAATATAGCACAAGGCACATATACCAGAATTGTGGTGCTGTAGTAAATCTGCCCCTATGTTTTGTGTATTGAGCTAAGTGCCTATTTTTAGAAATCAATTAGTGAGTGCATTGTGGCCAGTCCTGGGCAGGTTGACTTTCCCATGTTTTCTCCTCATTTGATAAACAATTGTAAATACAAAAAAAATTACATTTTAATGGACATAACAGCGGGCACGGTTTCCAGTTCACAGAACTCCTCTTATTATGGGATGACCATAATAGCTCTCGCTGTTCCAAGGTTTGGAAATGAGTGCTCATTTTCTGCTTCTCGGGCACAGCTATGCGCACTGCACCTCCAGCCATACTTCATATGCTGCTGGAGCTTCCTCCTATCCTTTCCATTTATAAATTATAGCAGTTTTCTGTTCATCTCCTGGCGCTTTTTTTATGTCATTTGAGATTTGCTATTATAAACTATAATTCCCTTTTCTGTGGTGGAGGGAGGACGAGGGCAAGGAAATTTTAAATGTTCCATTAACGTTTATGGATGTCTCCGCTCTGTAGCTTTGGGTTACTATTCTCAGTACAGCATATTTAAAGATGTCTGGTAATGTACACATTTAATAGAACATGCTTCCATTGTTTTACCGCCTCGGGAATTAAATACAAGCCGTATCTTGTCTTCTTAAAGCATGTATAGAATGTATGCCATTTCATCAGACATATTGCCTGCAACGTAACAAGTCCTATTTACAGTGATAGATTTTCCTACAGCACAGTAAAATGACTTTAATGTGGACTCGGCAGATCCACGAGGTGCCAGGTTACTAAGAGGCATGAAAATTACATTCTGAGTAATACAGACTGATGTATGGTGTAGTTATCCCAATCATTACTTTACTAGCGGAAATGGCTCTGGTCATGCAGGAAAGCTGCAAAGGGGAATCCGAATTTCCCACGGTTGCATTCCTAGCTCTGTCATCAAAGTTCAGGCTGCTCTACAAGTAAGACTACAGGCATGCTGGGAGGTTCAAAAGCTGCGGCATATCCTAAAATCTATGTAGACTTTTTTTTTTTTTCCTTCCCTAAATGGGGATAGGGCTTTGAAGACCTCACTGAAAATGATTTTTGCTATGGGAACAAATAAGGAAAAAAAAACCCCTTTTGGGCATTCACAAAAAATTTTTTAAAAAAACCTATCATGTTTTTTTTTTTACTACGAGATGAAAAACAAAAAACCTTCCCCTTTTTTGTCAATTTGGAAACCCAAAAATTTTTTATATTTGTCAAATAAGAATGAGATAGCAAGAATTTTTAAACATTTTTTTTTTACTTTCTGCAAAGTCAAAAGTTTACATCCATTTCATTTAGTATTTGGTAGCATTGCTCTTAAACTGTATGACTCAGGTCAGACATTTTGGATATCCTTCCACAAGCTTTTCACAATATTTGGAGGAGTTTTGACGTTTCCTCCTGTCAAACGGGTAACTACCATGTTTGTAGGTTGCCTTGCCCGCACCTGCCTTTTAAGTCTTTGCCATAAATTTTCAACAGGATTGAGATCTGGGCTTTGTGCTGGCCACAAAACTATTGACTTGGTTATCCTTTAGCCACTTTGTAATCAGTTTGGCAGAATGCTTCGGCTCTTTGTCTATTTGAAGAATACACTATTTTAACGCCCAAGCTTTAACTTTCCTGGATGTTGTCTTGAGATGTTGATTCAGTATTGTCACATACCCTTCTTTCTCATGATACCATCTATTTTGTGAAGTGCCCACCAAGTCCCTCTACAGCTAAAAAAGCCCCACATAAAACATGATGCTGGCCACACCTGTATTGTACAGTTGGGATGGCTTCCAAGCTTTCACCTTTTTCTCCAAATCATTAAATGATGGTTATTTGTGATCAACACGTCTTAACTTTTAGTTTTGGAAGGAAACACAGTTACAGGTCTCATAAAAATTGAGGTCTTGGTCCTGTGGTGCATTGCAAACATTAATCTGTTTCTTTTGGACGTAATCGCTTCTTCCTGGCAGTGTGGCCTTCAAGCCCATGTGAGTCAGTACTCGTTTACTGTGGATAACGACACATCTTACCAGCTTCCTCCAGCATCTTCACAAGGTCTTTTGCTTTTCTTTTTTGGTTCATATGCACATGTCGGATCAAAGCATGTTCATCTCTGAGACACAGAACCCGTTTCCTTCCTGAGCAGTATGATGGCTGGATATTCCCATCTTGTTTGTACTTGCGTATAGTTGTTTTTACAGATGAACGAGGCACCTTCAGGTATCTGGAAATTTCACCCAAGGATGATCCAGACTTGTGCAAGTTCACATTTCTCTTCCTGATATATTGGGCGATTTCTTTAGACTTTCCAATGATGTTACACACAGAAGCAGTGTGTTTCTGGTGTGCAATAAAATACAACTACAGGTGCGTTTCTAACTCAGATGTTGCCAATAAACCGGAAGCTTCTAAAGAGATGACATCGTATGGGCTATCCCAAATTGTTTAAAAGCAAAGTAATTCTAATGTATGTAAGTTTTGACTTTGCAGAAAGTAATAAAAATGCCTCAAAAATTCTCTCTCATTTCTCTGGCATTTGGCAAATATCAATAATTTTGGTTCCTAATTGACCTAAAACAGGTAAGGTTTAATCTGATTTCATGTCAGATAGTGAGAAAAAACATGCAGATGTGTCTCTTTATATAGTGTATGTAAACTTCTGGTTTCAACTGTGTATTTTGCCACTGATTAGCTTATTATAAAAATGATCAAACTTTGATGTTTTTCTAACCACGGAGCATCATAGCATGATGCAAGGCACAGAAAATAGGATCAAATTTACTAGAGTAGGGCCACATGGAGCAGTATTGGTACTGTCAAAACCAGTGGCAGTGCACTTCTCTCTCCCCCTTCCCCATGACCTATGTGGCCTGTAATTGGTTATAGCTGTCCCATTAATGAAGACTGTTCACTGCTTCAGCGGCGAAGACCGTAGCGTCAGCTGCGACTTTATCTTCTATTTTTGCTCCTGCCCCGACGGACAAACGAGTAATGTTAGATCCCGGAACATCCCTTTAAATCTAATGTAAAAGAAAACACGGCAGGTATTGGGTTCGTTAGCAGGGCTACATAGCTGTGTAGTGTTTCTCTATATGTTATTGGTCCTGAAATTGAGAATGCAACTTAATGGATGTTTGATGCTCCAAAATAAGGATTTATTACATTAAAACAAAAAAAAAAAGTTATACTCTCCACTCACCTCGATCCAGCGTGACCCCATCTTCAGCCTTCACCGATCTTCTGTTTACTACTTACTTCTTCCAAATAGGGACGTAACGTTTCAGCGGGAAGGCGAAGTGTGGGACCTGGATCTTGGGTGAGTGGAGCCATTTTAAGGAGGGTGGAAACCGAGCTGAGATCTCTGTGTATGTCTAAAACCGAGAAAAAAAATAAAATAAATAAAAAATATATATATATATATATATATATATATATATATATAATTAATTTTAATTATTTTAATACTCAATTTATATATTTAAAATATATATAATATTATATATATTTATTAATATATATAAAAAACACAAACACCAATACCATTTTGGATGTTGCTGAAACAATGTTTGCAACGTTTTTACTGAAGAGTGAAGTATAGGGCCACACAGCCAAGGACAATAAACGTAGGCAAGCCGACGGCGTTTTGTCCTATGCAGGATCGTGTATTTTGTCACTAATTTGCACAAAAACCGCGGCTGGTTTTATTTTTGCTTTCGGACTATACAATTGAATGCTGGGAATGATGAAAACGCGGGACTCGGGGGAATTTGCCTTTTTTGATTCCCGCTGGATTTTTTACCGTTGTCTATATGTATATACAACGCGGGTTTTTCATTGCTGTCTGTGAGCACAGTTTCAAATACAAAACCCCCGAAAACGACCTTTTTTCTGTGCTTGTAAAAGCCAAATGAGCAAGATTTCTAAGAAGGGTTTTTGCCTGCTGCGTTATCAAGTATTTTCATATGGATCCCCAGGGTCCAATTTAGTTCAGCTCACTTGTCCAACCAGAAAAAATCCCAAACTGTTTTCCTTTCTAAGTGCGTGTGCCATACCGGCCTCTGCCTGCCAGCAATGTACATCATTAAATTCTAACCTGCTTTGACGAGCTTGTGCTGTGTTTGGCTTTTTCTCTTTCCTCGTACCCTGTGCCATGTAGCTGACTTACCTGAAAATTGATATATGAACCGTGTGTTTTATACTAGATTGATAGGAAAGCAGTGATGTAATTTTCTGTTTCCGTGATTGTGAGTGTTCATAACTGTATGTAATACTATTTAAAAATAGTGTTTGGTCATCGAAAATTGGGATTCATTTTGATGGACACCGCTATTCCCCTTTTTTTCCTATTTATATTTTCTTTAGAGAGAACAAATTCCCTGTAGTGTCCCTCAGTCCGTTATGGGGCTGTGTGATGTGTATTGGCCCCCATAGATCAGCCTAAATGGTGGCATATAATGTGCTTTGTTCCCAGGGAAACCATGGGGCATTTGAACCCAGTATGGTTTTCATTCACTAGCATAGGTCTAGACAGATCCCCAGAGTCATGTAGTCTGTTTGCCCCAAAAATTCCTGCTTGTACTTTATAGGGGTTATTTCTCTTAAAAATTATTAGTCCTGTCCGGATATATGGCCATCATAGGAGAGTGCTTTTTATTCCAAAGCAGAGAACAGCTAACAAGGATTGGCTTTCATCGTGATGGGTCCACGTTTCACCGGAATGGTCATTCATTTGAATGTCTCCACCATTTAAAGGGGTTTTCTCACCATGCAGCTTCAGGTTCACATTGCTTGGTGGTGCTGTGGGTGTTTCTATAGCGGCGATTAGCACATTAAGCTTATCTGTAACTAGCTACAAAGACATAAGTGCAGGAGATTTCATCTGTACTGAACAATAGCTACAGACCTCCAATGAGGGAATTAAAGTGCCTTTCAAAGTAATTTAATAAAATCTGTTAAGATAAATGCTCTGCCGCCCATGGGGGAATTTCCCCCTTGCTCTCTATCTAATCAGGAAGGGAGAGCAGGTTGGTATCCAGAAAAGCGTGTATTTACTCAGAGCAATATCAAAAAACAACATATTGGATAAAGTTTTGATTTACTGTTCCCTGCATGTTAAACGCTAATGTTTGTAGTTTGAAGATCCCTTTAATTATAAATTGTGTGTGTGCAGGACTGCAGCTATCCTAGGTGATGAGCTGATTGTTTTGGTGTTAAAGCTGTATCCACGATTTTTCAGCTTTACTGAAAGGGGGGAAAATTTTAAAATTTAGGAATGAAAAAAAACTGTAAATTTTCAAACCCCGGGAAGGTCAGTACCAGAGCAGGATTATTTTTTCAGTAATCAGGACTTAAAAGGGTTTTGCCACGATCTAATGCGACAGGGATCCTCCAAAATGGGTATTTAACACTTTTTTTAAATATGTATTAAAAAAAGTGAAGCCTTGACAGCTGCAGCCTACTTAGATGACTTATTTCCCGACTGTTTACATTAGCTTGACCAGGAGCTGACCCGGGAACTCCGGCCTCCTTGATTGTTTTACTTCTTATCTGATGGGAGGGAAAAGGAATAGCTTTGGCGGGAGGGGAGAAAAAAGCGTGTTTCCCCGGGTTTACACGGGGTTTTTCAAACCCCTAAATTTCGGTGGATTTCGCCACAAATTCAGCTTGAATAACGGGGCGGGGGGGGCTCCCGGCCCCATAGACTTTTTTTATCCCCGGCGCGTTCCCCCGGGAAATGTGCATGTCACTTTTCCCGCCCGGCGGATTCCCACGGGGGGGGAGAGACGGGAATCCATAGTTTTTCTTTGAGAAATGTGGTTACCGAAGGCTGGGACGGGTTCGCCGACTGATGCATTCGGGGCAAAACGGGGGAATCCCTGCCCAAAATAAGCCCCTGTGAATGGCCCCATCGGACACTGCACTAGCTTTTTTCTTTTTCAGAGCCTGGTCTGCTGTATAGAGAATCCGCGGTTGTAGGTAATTATCTAGTAAAATGCAAAAGCTCCCCGCTCACCCCCCCCCCCCACCCCGCTGTTGTCGGTGAACTGCTCAGAGCCCGAAATCAGCCTTGGTGTGGCAGGGAGGTGGAGCATGACATCACAGAGGGGGAAATTGTTTTTTTAGCAAGAAACAAAACGCCCCCTTTTTTCAGGGTCAAGGGGGAGTATCGCCTTTAGGTGAGGAAATCATTTCTTAGCAAAACCCCTCTAATGGGCGATCTCCACCTTTCACAGCCGTGTTTGTTTTTGTTTTTGGGTTTTTTTTTGTTTTTTTTTTATATTGATCCAAAGTAAATATAAATCAAGAAAATCTAAAATGAGAAAAAATAACTTTTCAATAGATCTTAAGTGTCTTGTTTTGTTTCTACCGCAGCCATGAAGACCTCTGCATCTCTATGGTAACAGACAACAAACAGTGTAGTCTGATTCAGCCGTGATACTAGTCTACACACCTCCTACCTGGAACTGCTGGATTGGACTGCACAGGTTTTCTTGCTGGTTACCATGGAGATGCATAGGTCTGCATTGAAGCTGTGGAACAAAACGGAGGGCTATTTTCATCAAGACCTAGTTTTTTCCCTTTTTCATTGAAGCAATACAAAAAAAAAGCTCTTCACTGTTGTGTATGAAGGTTATCGCCTGAGCTACTGAGAATTGGAGCCCCCGAAGTAATTCTTCCTTGCACTAATTACAAAATGCTCATACTTGTACAGTTAAAACTGCTTATAATATTTTCACATTGGCTTGTGTGCCGTCAAGCCAGAGGTACGTTTTTAAAAGAACTACGGTATAAGAATAGGGGGAAAAGGGATTTTTTTTTTTTTTTTATCTGGCAATTAACATCACTGATCTCTCCCATTAACATGCTTTTTTACTTTAGATGATCATACGTGTTAATTCCTATGGAGGCGTTGGAGTGGGTGGTTGCCAGACACCTCCAGAACCACTTATCTTATGGCACCAATAGAAATTGTCATGAGCGCGGTATCTAAGCGTACCTGACAACCACCACCGTCATGAGTTGTTAGCAGCCCCTGCAAGTTTCACTGAATGCAATAAATAGCCCAATGCCAGCTATAATGTGTCTCCTTCACTCCTTCCAGCCCTTGTGTTTGTCTCATTACCGGACTCATCTTGTAGTTTTTTTTTTTCTACATTTAAGTGTTGATCTCATTTTCCTTAGCAACACGGTTTTCTTCTTATCTTCAGTTTTCTTTATTGCCACCCGGTTTAGAGGGTTGTCTCATAAAGGCAACCTTTTTTTCCTCTAAAGACAGTCTGCTTGGGTCCCATGTGATAACTAGGGATCCAGCTTTAGGAACAGAGAACGCAGATCCAGAGTAGATGTGAAGTGGTGTAACTGAAGGCTGGAATGGGGGGGGGGGGAAACAGGGAAAAAAAAAAATCAATACAACCTAATGGTCCAAATAGAACACATGGTAACCACCCCAAAAAAGGCGACCCCCGTCACTAACCTGTACTCTGCGCACACTAGCACCTATGCTAAACACATAGCAACGTCCCGTCCCGACATGATTCTGCACTAATTCCAGTACTCATCAGGGGACTTGCGGAAAAAACGGACAGAAAGGACAAACTAAAATGTTCAGGCTATCCAGCCAAATGAAGCAATTGAAAACTGTAGGTGTATGTTTAGAGGAACGGAAATGGCGTGTGGCACTAACTGCAAAGATGGTGTCCAGTTCGGTTACACCTGCTTCACATCTACTCTGGAACGGTCTTCCTGGTTCAAGTATATGTTAAACGGTGTTATGTTTCTTTAAATTTGTCTTTTGAATTAGGGGGACAGTGAAAACCCAAAAACTTTGCAATTGGATGTCATTAGCAAAGCTGCCTTTTTCTCAGTGTCCTTATCTTGTGTTTTTATTTTTCCTGATTCCATGTGGGTCGAAACCCCCGGATCCCCCCCTCCTTTCAATTCATATGAGAGTCATTTTCATTCTGTACAGCCCCTGGGTCGATTTAAAAGCTGTGTGCTGATCAGAGTTTGGGGCGTGCATTTTTGTTTCCACCCTACAGAAAAAAAGACGAGCAGGGTTATCAATAGAAAGCATGAAGTTTTGACCCCGTGCCTAACTCCCTCAACAAGCAATCGTGCCGTTCTTAGAAACTGTAATACATCCCGGTGAAGGAGATCATGCTAGATAATTGAATGCAGCCTGTGGTAGTATCAGCTCTTATAAAATAAAAATGATAGGGAGAGACACGTGATAGTGGACTCGGGGGGGGGGTAGGGGGGGGGCTCGGGCCCAGCAGTAAAGGGGGGGATGTGTATCCAGCGAGGGGGGAAGAAACGCCCTGCTTTCACGAGTTGAGAAGCTCAAGCGTGTGGAATGAAGCCAATTGGGAAGCGTTTCATTCCCTTTAAGATCACTTATTTTTTTCATATTTATGCTTGTAAGTTATGTATTAAACACTTGTTGTTTTTTCCCCGAGTGGGAGCTGATCCTATTTAGCAGCCAATAGGGCATATGAACAGAAATTGAGTCCGTTTATTTAATATAGTACTGTTACTACATACTCATTTTTTAATTCCACTTTAGGGGCCCATTTACATGGAACAAGGACAAATACCGGTCGGTTTATCCGACCGGTGTTTGTCCTGTTTTCGAGCTGTGCACACGGCTGCAGGGGGGCGGCTTTTCTCCTTGATTAGCGGAGAACAGCCCTCCCCCTTCCCATAGACCTGTTCATACTCCGTCCGAAAACTGGATGGAAGAATTAACATGTTCAATGTTTTTTGGACCCCCGGCGTCTGAAAAACCGCCAGGCGGAAAATCCGTGCAGTGTGGACCGCTGCACGGATTTTCCATTAAGGTCCGTGATAAAGTTTGTCAGCCGGTTTGCAGACAGTTTTCAAAACCGAATACCGCCTGAAGAACCTGACCGTGGGGACAAGGCCTTAGTGAGCATTTCTGTTGTACACTCTTATGTAACCGAAAAGTGAGAAAAACATTGTTTACCGTGAACCCTGCTTGGTTCCTTTTCACTAAAATGTTTTTCACAGTGATAACTGCTATGGTAGAGCTTTATTAAGGGTATGTTCACATTTCAAACTTTTCCCATTGGATTTTAACTTTACAGAGGCGGTATTAGTCTCTGAATTGGATGTGGATTAGCCCCATTTCCTGCTGGAGCGGAATCTGGGGAGGATTTGCTTAAGAGAAAAGACGCATCCATTTTTTTCCCCTTTTTTTTACGCGCCATGGATTTGAAATCTGTGGTGTTGAAAATCCGCGCTGTAGTTCAGTGTGAAATACAATGTTGACCACCAATTCAAACAAATGGCAGTCGGATCGCACATCGATTTTTAACGTGGAATCAGACGTGGAATCCTTGTCAAATTCCTTAGTAAAATCTGTCGTGTGAACATACTCCAAGACTGATGTTTACATGCCATCCTTAAATTGAATTTCGTCGAACGAAGTGCACTACATTTCTTGGAAATGGGGAGGGAAGGAAGACGCACAACAAGGAATAGCTCACCCCAAGCCCGTGGCAAATCCACGCTTTAAAGGGGTTTAATCATTAAATTAAATGGTCTTCAGAATAAGGGGACAGTGAAAACAAGCATCACTGTGTTCCTTATCTTCGTTTTCTGTAAACAGTACCCAGTGCTGGTCAGATTCCTCCGCCTTTCATTTCATTGGCTGACGGCTCTACTAATTTACATTCTGTCTGACCCCCGGTCGTATTCATGGGAGCGTGCATTCTTGCCTCTCTCACTCAGAATAAGGGGCTGACAACATTTCACTCTGCACAGCCAGCAGCTCCACAGTAACACTGCAGCTGCTTCTACAATCAGAAAACAGCAAAATTGTGCCCGGTGCCTAATGCTCCTGTGTGTAAACATAGAAGGGAGACAGATCTGTGCTGCTCTGTATGAGTTCATAGAAGACTGGATCAACTGTAACAAACCTCCAGCTGTGAGAGGAGAAGAGATCAGTGCTCTAAGTTCATAGAAGACTGTCTAGAGTCTCTAGACTGAATGCATGGCTGTGATATCTAAAAATACAGCTTTTACAAAATAAGACTGCATAGGGAGAGGAACGACACAGTGACATGTGGACTCAGACAGAGGGGGGGAGAGCAGGGATGTGCTATCCCCTCCCACTGAACTGAAACAAACACACTGACTCATGAGCGAGCACGAACAGTGAAGGGGGGGATGATGTCATTACCCTTCAGTTAAGAAACACCCAGCTGGGAGGGGAAGAAATGCCCCTGGATTTGAGGAGCTGAGAAAACGAAACTACAAAAAACAGACGAACTGATGAAGCGATAAATCCCCTTTAATCTCCAAAACAAGCGCAGCTCCACCTTCAGAGGGTTCTCCGATCAAGAAGGCTAGACCTCAAAACTCATATTTGAATGGAAAGGTATAACTGGGTAGTCTGAAAAGTGGTCCAGTAGAACCAAGTCCTATGATACATATGTAGTCGATTAGGGTTTGAGAAATGAACTCCTCCATTCTCTGCACATGCACTACATTTCTTAATGGGTGCACACCTCCTAATACGTTCGGAGCATCTTAGACTTTCCTATTGGAACAAAATTCGCTGTAAGCCTGCTTTGAGCAGACGGTGATTTGCTCTACAGGTTATGCCGTTTATGTTTGAAATGATCTTAAATCCGAAAATCTCTAGCTCCGGCCACTTTTCTGAAACCGTTTTCACAATTGCTGAAGGTAGAGGAAAGTTGCAAATGTCAGTTGTAACAGGAAAAAGTACTGATACGCGGCTATTGCTTACCCCACGCCTTTTAAAAGTCTATGAATTGGCAAAGTAGCTTTCCGTTTTAGTACTAGCAGGTTACTGGACCGATCTTAAGGGTAAAGCAACGTTTTGGCGTGTGCTGTTGCATGTTTTATGTGAAGGGCTGCTGTGAGCTAGCACAAATCTGTGTTCACTTAGCTGGCCATCTGCAGTGAAAAGGAAGTTCTGGAAGTGATCCCCAGTGGATCTGCACAATCCCATCTAGTGAAAGTAAAATGCTGCCTGTGACATCTGGCCCTAGACCGGAAATAACTGTATGATGATATATAATAACCAAGCAATGTGCAGAGGCTTGCGGCACTCGATTGAATGCATGTGTTTTTCCACTATTGGATTTTTGTCATCCCAAAAAAAACCAAAAAACTTTGTATTCCCTGGATGTTCTATGTAACCATGTAATTCAGATGTTTAAACTCCAAATTCACACATCATGTGACATCTAAAAGTGGCCATACAAATCGGCTTAAAGATGATCAAAATCTACAATTTCAAGTAAAACAATCACCATTTGTCATCTGAAAAGAAGTTAGTCGTAATTTAAAATTTTTCATCTGATAATTGTGTATATGGTGTAATTGGCTGCCGCCAGTTGTTCTGTGAAAGAATGTCCCACAGTCATTCATGCTGTGCCAATAAACATCTTTTTGGTTCGTTTGAAAATTGTAATGGGCAACGTGGTCTGAGATGCATATGGCAATGTCAGTGTTAGTCATTCACCAAACAATGGTTTGTTCAAGCATTAAAGGGGTTGTCTCACTACAAGGATTGTTTTTTTATGTTAAGAATCCCGCAAAATCAAATCACATTGCAATATATGTCCATTAACAGTGTCCTACCTATTTTGAGATCCCCTCTTTTATGGGCTGCATCGGCTCCTCAGATCGCTATAGTTAGACCTGTTTGATCTCTCCTGATAGGCTGCCAGCACTGGTTGCTATAGCTACAGACCTGGCTTCTACTGAAAGCCAGTAAACACGCCCCTGAATTCAGAATGAAACGAAGAAAACAGGAGTGAGGTAAGATGAATCTATGTAGTGAGACAACCCCTTTAACCTACTTCTGTCCAATTTGAGCAGCTATTTTAAAGGGTTGTTTTTCATCTTGGATATATACCCACAGGATGTGCCAGAAGTTTTGGTTCGATGTGTGTCCCACAAGAAAACAGCCAAGCACTCGAATGGAGAGTTGGTCGCTTATGGGTGGATCTCTCTATTTCATTAGGAGCTCTGAATATAACCAAGAGTACACTAGCTTTGTTGTACTCAGAACTCCCATAGAGGAGAATAGAGAGAGCCCACGTGTGTATGACCACCTCTCTGTTCTGTGCAGCCACGGCTCAGGTAAATGTCTGAAATGGGGAACCCGTTTTAAAGTGTTCTTCCAATGTATTTAAAAATAATATAAGGAGGTGCTGCATCCACAAAAACCATACGCACCTTCCTCCTGACCTCCAGTGCTGGCTCTGCAGCGTCTCTCTGTGGCTGAACAGGATGTCACCGGCTGCAACGGTCCCGTGCCAATGCCTTCCATCAATAGTGAACAGTGATATAAGGCAACGTGATTGTTGCAACCAGTGACAGAGACGACGGAAGATCAGGGAGAGCCAGCGCTGAAGTTGAGGAGAAGCCGGGCATCAGCTCCTTTATTTTAAATAAATGTACAACCCCTTGGGTATAGTGGATACATACATAATGCTGGTAGGCTGAATCGGGTGGTGACAAACTATTGCAGCCTTTAGGAGTCAATGTTAAAACTTTCTCTCTACAGCCCAATGGTAACACAATCTGGAATCTTGCTGAGTGATTCTTTTTCTTTCTTTTTTCCCCTCTTTATACATTGAGGCATATGTGCTGCTTATGAGTAAGGACCCCACAGGGCCCAAACTCGCTGTGGGCTGATTACTGCGCAGTTCTATGCAAGCTTCATCTCCTGAATTAAAAAGCATTTTTAACCAGAATATTTTTCTTTTAATTTGATACCGAAATGTATGTTTACTATTTGCCGGAATCCTTAACGAAGCAGCGGAAGTGACATTTACAATGGTTTGGTTTTTATTCGATCTTAGGACTTGGGACTGAAGGTCTTTATCGTGTCTGCGGATACAAAACGGACCAAGATAATATTCAGAAGCAGTTTGATCTGGGTGAGTAGTTGCCATTGTTAATGAACAGTTGCTCACTTTAGAGACATGTATGGCTGTTTACCAACAGTCCACTCATTCAGCGCATTTAATAACTGTATATTTGGACATTTTCAGAGCAGGTTCATAAACGTTCTCTTTACGGTGGTTTACTTAGACTTCAGTAGTACATTTTCTGCCCTGCTCTTGCGTTTTTTTGCAACATGTTTCGAAAAACAACCGGGAGCAGAAATGAGCTGAAGAAAAAACCTTCTATGGCGACTACAGAAGGTTTTTACTATTCGTCTTTGGGATCTGTTTTCAGTCATTTTTTCAGCGGCTTCAAAACACAAAAAACGCTAAAGAAACGACCTAAAACCTGTGCAGTGGAGACATATCCTAATAAATTTCACGTCCACTGATGATTCTTCAACAGACTTCTTACAGAGCTATTAACCCAGGCAATTCTTACAGGGAGTAATGAGACAATAAGCATATTACAATCCAATCCAAAGAAATAAAAAAAAACTCAGATATGCTCTCACTTGCATCCATAATAGGTACAACTCTAGGGTGTAATTTTTGGTCACGGATACCAAATTATGAAACTTTAAACTTTAGTCCAGTGTTGGCACCATTCATCAATCCAGGCAGTTTGTTCTGTGTGATAAAATGGAAATGAAAATACCAACTGCATTAAAGGGGTTTTCTCACCATGCAGTTACACAGAGCCACAGCCAGCTTTAGAATCACACATGCTGTTCAGACTGTGGGTGGGTCTATAGAAGTGACTGACACATCGGCTTTGCTATTCCTAGCTATTACTGTTACATTGACAGGAATGCAGGATATTTTAAGTGTTATACACAGGCTGCAGAGCTCTAAAGAGTTTACTTAGCTAAATGAGAAGCTTTCAGTCTGTAGCTAGAGCTAAACTCTGCAGGCGGTGACTCACTATGGTTGGAGTGATGGCAGCTTAGAGCAATGATAGATGAGAGGGAGCAGGGAGAGGTGGTCAGTAACCAGATAAACTTGTGTGCTGTAAGAGGAGATAACGTTTTCTTTATCTCCTGACCAAAGAAAAATCAACAAAGCAATTTATTTAGAAAAAGTCTTCAATTACCTGTCCCTCCATGTTAAAACTTAATCATTGTCGCAATTAAACCCCTTTCAGACTTGCAAATCAGTAGATTATTGTGATTCCACAGTAGCAATTCTGAAGACTTTGTTGGTGTAGACACAATGAGCCTCATTTATGAAAACTGTCTGTCTGGAAGACTCTTTGTTGTCCATACGGTCGTAAAACAATCACCAGCTCACCTGAGCAGTTATCTTAATAGAAGTGTGTTGGGGTATATTAACCTTTAATCACTGGAAAAAATAGACTTCAAAATTAACCTTTAAGGGCATGTCCCCACTGCACGGGTTTTCGGACGGTTTTTCAGCCGGTTTGCGGTTTTTCAGACCGCCTGAAAAACCGGCCGAAAATGAGCACAATGGTGCTCTATGGAAAACCTGTACAGCAGTCACCACTGCACAGGTTTTGCCGTCGGACGGTTTTGTCGCCGGCGGTCCTGCGGCAAAACATTGTAGAAGCACAATCTTCCGTCCGGTTTCCCGACGGAAGATGTGCTTCTCAATGGGAGAGGGGAGGGCTGTTCTCCGCTCATCGCGGAGAAACCCCCCACCCGCGGCCGTGAGGACGGGCACAAAACAGGACAAATACCGGCCGGCAAACCGTCCGGTATTTGTCCTGTGCAGTGGGAACGCACCCTAATAATGTAGTAAAATACGGACTATGAATAATCCATAATGTCAAAAAGTAAGAGGGCTTACACTGAACCGGAAAAAGTGTAGGGGCCATATTAACTCTCTTACACCCTATGGTACAGACTGCCTAACAAACAATATGGGGACCTCATCCTGATAAGGACGGCCCCAACCGGATCCTTGGCTATTATGCCCTGGTGCACACTGATTAGTGGGGGTCCTGTAGAATAATAAATGATAAAGTCCCATATTATTTGCCAGGCAGTCTGAAGCTACAATTGAGAGTTAATGTACCTGAAACGTGTCAGCGATACCTATTGCTTTATCTATATTTTTCTTTTTTCACCTTGAAGAGTGCTGTGAAGAGTTTTCATTTCTAGAATTGGAACAAGCTATTTATCAAGCTTTTGCTGCTTCGCTGGCACCCCGCTTTGAATAAGGACTCTTTTAAGAAGTGCTGCTGTGTTTTCTCTTTATTTTGCTATAGCTGCTTTTATAGGATGGTAACCTATATTTTTTATTGGTGCTGGATTCCACTGCAGCTCCTGGTTATGCTTGTTTGTTGTCCATAGCAGCCAAACAGAACTCGGCTTTCATTTCCTAGATTTTTCTGGGTGCTGTAGGCAACAAAGATGGTCTTATTGAAAGACCGTTTTCATAAATGAGGTCCGATGTGAGTGGTAAACTAGCATCTTTATCGAGTGTGTTTTGGTGTTCCAGAATTTGGGTTAATCTTTGTCCATGCCGCATCTCGAAATACTTTTTGCTATACTGATCTCTAAATATTACTTTGCCTAAGATTGTCGAATCTGTACTGCAGATAACAATTTGACTTGGCTTCAATGGAGGTGAATGTAAATGCAGTGGCCGGTGCCCTCAAAGCGTTTTTTGCTGATCTCCCAGCCCCTCTAATACCATATATCCATCACCCTGAACTTCTGGATGCTTCAAGTAAGTATAATTGTCCTTCCTGTCTACCTAACACTGATTGCTGTGAGGTCTGCTGACATGCTTATTAGGTTATGCTAAAATACTGTGCAATATTTGGGCACAAAATACAGTACGTACAGTAGAGCTCTTAACATGGTGTTTAGCAATGCCATTTATCTTGTGTGCTGGGAAAGCTCTTGACACGTATGTTAAGCATATCCATAGGTTCTCATTACCCCATTTAATGCCACAGGGTTATCTGTCTGGACCTTCTGGATACAAAAGCACTGAGCGCTGTGCTGTTCCATTGCACTGGATGCTGTAGAAAAACATACATGGAGAGGTCTACTAGGAAGGGAGAGACATTTTTGGACCGCACATCCTCAAAATATACGTTGATCCTATGCATCTCTGCAAAAATTATAACAATGAACATGAGGTTTTTAGTATACTTTTTGATCAAACGGTATAAGCCCACTTGCCACTTCACGACGACCTCTTTAAAGTGGGTCCCTACACTAATAGATATAGCACTGCATGGCGGCCACCGCCACAGTAATACCCACACAAGCAAGGGGCGCAACCCAGTGGTCTGCAGCACCACTGCTGCCAGGCCTTGCCCCCCCTCGGCTACGGGCTGCACCAACCCACAAGCACAGCATCACAGCAGCAATGACCGCCACACAGCACCAACACTAAAAAAGGAAATATTGACACCGCTTACCTCTCCAGGGCTCCCTGCAAGTAGACTGAAAGGAGCAGGGCCTTAACCCCTATACACTGCCTTCTTTAAGCAGTGAGACCTGACATAACGGGTTATCCGATTTCACAGCCTAAAACAGCAAAGATGGGCTAATAATAAAATTGCCACTAATGATAGTGATTTTTGAAGTTTGTGTTCCGGGTGACTATCTTGTAGCATTAGTTGCAATGTAGCAGCATGACCTTGCAGTCTTTTGTTGTATGGCCATGAGGTGTATACTGCCTATATTCCATGTCCTGGTTTTACTCTCCGATGATTCAGGTGAAAATAGAAAAAAAGTGGATTCAAAGAACTTAAATCCTTATACAAGTAGTTGACGTGAAGTTTTCTCCCTCAACATACACCAAAAAGCAGCAGTTATCCTTCTGGTTAGCCTTTGTATGTTATATCAAATACATTCTACAAGGGACCACTATTCGGATCCCTGTACACAGGACCGAAATGCTGCAGTTTGTGGTCTCTATTTGCTGTATATCTGCTGCTGAGGATTGCATTAACCTAAAATGGAAGAATCCACTGGACCAGACTATAAAAATTTACTTTTATTTACATACTTTAAAAAAATGGGAAACTAGTAAATGTCCCCACACAAGAAGTTAGATGTACAAACAGAAGATAATTACTATCCCTGTAACACCCTAACTAGGGAACTGCCTATCCATACATGTGGGACGTACGTCCTAATAAGGCTATGTCCACACTGCACATGATTACGATTGTATCTCCGGCGCTTTTCGTTTTTTAAAAGCGCCGCAGATACGATCGTCGGTGCGGTCCCATAGACGGCAATAGAAAAGACGAGTTGCTGTCTACACAGCTCGTCTTTTCTCTGCCCGTCTTTCGGCAGCGGCGTATTATACAACAAGTTGTATAAAACGCCGGTGCTTATCGTCTTCTTGACGTCTTCCCATACAATACTATTGTATGGGGGGCGGCGGGAAAACGAGAAGCGGCCGCGGCCTTTGCACAACGCGTGACAAAAGCCGCGGTCCTGCATCAGAGAGAGAACGGCCGCTTTTGGGGCCGTTTTTTCTCTGATGCAGTGTAGACATAGCCTAAGGACGATCCCAACCAGGAACCTAAAATATGTATACCCTATTAGGCTCTATTTACAGGAACACGGTTATTTATTTTCCTGTAACTAATGTACCACACTAGTGAAAAAAACACAAACCTAATCCCCTAAACAATCTAGTGAAAAAAGTATAAAGAAGACTAGACCATAATCTAAAGTCTATACACAATGCGTTTCATACCCCAGTTTACAGGGATTCATCAGGGGCAACAATGTGACTAAAACCTTAGATGTCAATCTATTCATATGGGGACAGTTGATTTTCACTAGATTGTTTAGGGGATTAGGTTTGTGTTTTGTGTACATTAGTTACAGGAAAATAACTGTTTTCCTGTAAATAGGGCCTAATAGGGTATACATAGTTTAGGTTCCTGGTTGGGACCGTCCTTATTAGGACGTAAACCCCACATATATGGATAGGCAGTTCCCTAGTTAGGGTGTTACAGGGATAGTAACTTCTCGTGTGGGTACATTTACTAGTTTACCATTTTTTCAAATTATTTAAATAAAAGTTAATTTTTATAGTCTAGTCCAGTGAATTCTTTCATCTTCCTCTTCACTGTATACTATTTGGTAGTTGTGGATTACCATATTTATCCCCTTTAGAGACTAACCTAAAATGGAAAATAAATTTGCCGTTTATGTAGTGGACGGCAGCAGCTCCACAGCAAAATCTGCAAGAATAAACTTTCATTGCAGATATGAACTAATTTTTAAAGTCAAGGAGTAAAATCCGCACCAGAAATTGACACGGTGTGGAATAGATAAGTAGAATTTTTCAGTAACTTAGACGGCAGGTAGATTTGTATGATAAATGTATTGTCTTGTAATCCTAACTGCACAGGAGATAAGTCTAAAAAGAAAAAAAATGTTTTTGTCTGCAGAAATCCAGGACAGGATTGAGAGGCTTCATGCCTTGAAGAATATTTTAAGGAATTTTCCTTCAGTCAATTATGAGGTCTTGAAGTATATAATCTCTCATTTGAACAGGTGAGTGTGATTGCATAAATATAATGAATAGTAATGGGTAACATTGGAATTCTTTTCAACTGTTTGGTCTTTTTCTGCTTAAACCCAAACACTGAGAAAATGCATGCTGTGCTTTTTCATCTACGGAAATCATCCTTTAATATTCCCAACCACGTTAGATCATTTTAATAAGATTTTCAGATTGTTAGACCATTGCTATCACTGTCCTAAATGTCTAAAGCCTACTGCACAGTGAAGGACTGCTTCCAGTAATTCTGTCCAAATAGTAGCTCACCTTCAGGGTTAGTAAAGCTTGCTGCACATATTATGCTTATTGCTGAAAGTACTCATATTATGCTTATTGCGCATATTATTGCTCACAGTACTCCTAGTACTCATGCATTGCAGAGAATAGTCACTGTTAGCCATGTAACAAGTACCCCTGGAATTGAGCAGTGCTCTCGTGAACTTGCTTATAAAGTGATCTAGCTGCGCTTTCCAATATAGATTGCACATGAGGACCATCCTCCTCCCTGTGTACCAGCTGTAGCATCCACATATATGCTGCATTTATGATGACTTCTTACCAAACTCTTAAAGGGGATTTATCATAAAGTGAAAACCCCTGCACTGGCTGCGAGCCGGCAATGCATGTAAATGAGGAGGGTGGCATTTGCAGCCATCCTCCTTATTCACTTCTGTGGGAGTTCTGAGTGGTTAAACCCCTTTAATTGATGCACAAACCAAGCGCTTGGCATCATTGTTGATGAAACTAGCCGAAATAGACTAGACCTCACCGTCCACTTGTGTGATGAGGGTAAAAAAAAAAAATAGAGGGCTTCCTATCCTCATGTTGCACTTTGATGGCATATCCTATCGATATGCCGAAGTGCAATAGATGCGGGTCCCATCTGTAGCACACGCTCCTATCTCAGGAAAATGAAAGTCTTGGTACAAAATGCAGTGTTGATCACGCTTGCACACAACTCTCCATTCTGCCTGGTTGCACTTTATTCCCATGGAAGAGAATGGAGAGTCATGCACAAGCGCAACCGGCACTCCATTCTGTACCAAGACTTTCAGGGCACCTGTTCCCAGGATAGGTGCGGGCCCATTGGTGTGACTTGCACCTGTCACACCTTGATGTCATATCCTATCAATATGCCAAAGTATGAGATGTGAGCATTCCTTTAATAAAAACCTAGCAAGAATTTCAAGCTTGGCTTTCTTAAAGGGGTCGTCCCTTCTTAGACATTTATAGCATAAATGTCTGGAAGGTGTGGCCCCTGGGATGGGAGCCTCACCTATCTTGATACAGGCCATGGAAACTCCCTGTTCACAAAGGAGAAGTAGCCACTCTTGCGTGGTTAGTCTTTTAGTGTGAGCTCCCAGCAACCGTTCTTTCACTTCAATGGGCGTTCTGATTACAGCTGGAGAATAAGGACGTGTTGAGTCCGTGTTTACACACTTTATTAGATGCGTGTATGGATCTGTCCATTGGTCCCTACATGGACCCAAACACGCATCTAACAAATGGTAAACGCGCATCGGCGTTAAGAAGAGTGATCACCGATGCACGTTTAGTTGTCTCATTTGGATCTGTTTAAAGGATTGACATGTCAATTCTTGATCCGAAAGACGCAGCAGGAGCCCTATTTAACCCCTTAGGCCCCAGGCCTGAAAAGTAGTTTATGGCCAGAATATTTTTTAAGTTTTTGCCTCCTTGCATTTCAACAGTTGTAACTTTTGTATTTTTTCAATGACGTAGTGGGATGAGGCCTGTTTTATTCGGGACAAGTTGTACTTTATGGGGAAATAGTTTACATTCACTTAGAAATTATTGCACAATTTTTTAAAACATTTTTTTTACCTATTTTTTTTTACACCATTCACATTTCACACTTGTTAGATTAATTCTGCAGGTTATTACGGTCGTGTGGATACCTAATATGTGTAGGGTTTTTTTTTTGTGTAATGTATTTTTTATTAAATATTTATTTTTATTTTATTTATTTATTCATTTTTTTTACACTTTTTTAAATATTTTTTCCTTTTTTTTTTTAATCCCATGAAGAAAAAACTGTTTTACATTATTTTTTTTAATACTTAGTAATGTATTAGCATATCCATATATGCTAATTCATTCTAATCTGTGTCACTTTGACACAGGCAGTGATCAGGACAGCATACAGTGTGTCCTGGTCACTGGCTTCATACACAGACAGCCCTGGGGCTACTCTAGGTCCCTAGAGCTGACTATGCAGCCGTTCCCCGAGCTCTGTCGGGTGACCGGGTGTTCCGATCACCCAACAGAGTAGGGAAAACATATGGAAAAACGCTGGGTATAAGTGACATGGAGAAGGACTTGGGAATCCTAGTGGACAGTAAACTTAACTGTAGCAGCCAGTGGCAGGCAGCAGCTTCCAAGGCAAATAGGATCATGGGTGGTATTAAAAGGGGCATAGATGCACCTGATGGGAACAATATTCTCCCATTATACAAGTCACTGGTTAGACCACACATGGAATATTGTGTACAGTTTTGGGCACCAGTGCACAGGAAAGACATTGTAGAGCTTGAACAGGTACAAAGGCAGGGAAACAAAAATAATAAAAGGCCTGGGTGGACTTCAGGACCCAGAAAGATTAGCAAGATTAGGGTTATTTAGTTTAGAGAAAAGACGGCTTCGAGGGGACATAATAAATATGTTTAAATATATTAAGGGCCAATATAGAGATCTCACTAAAGATTTATTTATTTATTATATCCAGAACAAGGGGGCATCCTCTACGTCTTTAGGAAAGAAAGTTTCTACATAAACATAGAAAGGGATTCTTTACTGTTAGAGCGGTGAGACTGTGGAACTCTCTGCCAGAGGAACTTGTCATGGTGAATTCACTAACAGAGTTCAAGAAGGGCTTGGATGCATTTCTGGAGCGTGATAATATAACAAGTTATAGTGACTAGGATTCTGGAGAGGGGTCGTTGATCCAGGGATCCAGATTGGAGTCAGGAAGGAATTTTCCCTAACATGAGGACAATTGGCTTCTACCTCATGGGGGTTTTTGCCTTCCTCTGGATCAACACTTAAACATTTTAGCAACACTTTAGCAAGTATGCTGAACTGGATGGACGTATGTCTTTTTTCGGCCTGACAAACTATGTAACTATGTAAAACCCTTTGACGATCTGCCGCAATCAAAGGGTTAAAGCATCGGGTTGTGGATGTTTCCTCCACTCCCTGGTGCTCGCAGGGGATGCTCTGGGATCAGGGCTGTGTAGTACAGCCCTGATCCCAGCGCACTTGCGGCGCCCGGGCGCCGCAAACCCCTAGGTCTACAGCGACACCAAAAGACGTCGCTGTAGATGAACGACCCGCACCAGCCGACGCCAAAAGACGGTGCGTGGTCGTTAAGGGGTTAAAACTATAGGGTGCCATCCTGCTGCAGCCAAAACGCATCCAAACACGCAGCTGCATGTTGGATACATTTTGGATGCGCTTTGGATCCGATCAACAATGCGATTTTCGGATCCAAAAATGCCGTGTGAACATACCCTAACTGCACAGGTGTGGCCATTTCTCCTTTGTGAACGGGGAGTTTCGGTGGCCTGTTCTAAGATAAGTGCAGGTTCCTGAGTTAGGACCCGCACCGATCTCAGAACAGGCCATTTATGGCATCTTCTAATCGATATACCATAAACGTCTGCGATGAGAACACCTCTTTAAACTGCACTGGGAAAATGATGCAGTTGTACTGTTAGGCTGTGTCTACACAGCACACGATTACAGTCGGATTTTCAAGCGGATTCAGTATTTAGAATCTGCAAAAATCCGACTGTAATCCTGTGACCATAGACCGCAATAGAAAATCCGTCCTGTAGTCTACACAACACGGATTTTCTGCTGTGGGATTTCTAAATAGTCGGTCCTTCGCCGGAAGATAGAACGTGCTCGATCTTCCAGGAGATTCCCGTACTGTCAATGTACTGGGCCAGTGGTCCGAAAACAGACCGGTTTTTAGTGCAAACCCGCGGCAAAAACCACGGCACGACAGTGTTAAAATACCCTCTGATTATGGACGGCATTTTATCATATGCTGTGTAGACATAGCCTGAGACAATTTTAAGCTGCCTCATTATACTTAGATGGAGAAGTTTGTGGTTTCACTTCATGTGCAGTTATTTGAATGGTGACCCTATATGACGCCTATAAATCATTGCAGATAAGGCACTGTGAACATTTTGGATTTGTAATAACTGTTTAAAGGGGTGTTCCGGAACTATTCATGCTCGTTGGTCCGTCGGGGTATGAGTAAGGATAAAAAATAAGCCTCATACTTACCTCCATCGTTCATCCCGACTGAAGCAGTGAATGTCCATTGTTCAAATGACCGCTCCAGCCAACTACAGGCCAGAAAAGTGCAGGTGACGTTACATAGTTTGTAAGGCCAAAAAAAAGACAGACGTCCATCCAGTGCAGCCTGTTGTGCCCCGTGGTGGCCTGTAATTGGCTGCAGCTGTCACGTGAACGATGAACGGTTCTCTGCTTCAGCTGGGATGAAGAGACTGACAGCCGCGAGTGGAGGAGACCATTCGGGAGGTAAGTATGAGGTTTATCTTCTATTTTTCTCATACCCCAACGGGCCAACAAGTATAAGTAGGTCCTGGAACACCCCTTAAAGGCTGGATCACATTTAGCGGTTATATCACAGCCCAGGGTGTGGCACTGACACGCTTTGATCCACATTGGCCTGCAAAATAAACACTAACCAGTTGGTGCATGGCTACTAATGAGCAAACTGGTTGAAACTGATTTTAATTTAGACTTTCAGGCCGGTGCGGATTCAGTACATTGTAACCGCATCTTAAAGGGGTTGTCTCACTACATTGATTCATCTTACCTCCGTCCTGTTTTCTTGGTTTCTTTTTGAATTCAGGGGCGTGGTTATTGGCTTCTTCTAGGATGCAGTAGAAGCCAGGTCTGTAGTTATAGCAACCAGTGCTGGCAGCCTATCATGATAGATGGAACAAGTCTGTAGCTAGAGCAACCTGAGGAGCTGATGCAGTCCATGCAAGAGGGGATATCTAGGAATAGGTAGGACACTGTTATTGGACACGTATTGTAAAGTGACTTGTTTTTGCAAGATCTTTAACATAAAAAGCATGGATCCTTATGGTGAGACAACCCCTTTAAGCTGCAATACCTTTGCTATGTGCGAACCCAGCATAAAATACACAGTGGCTTAGGGGTTAGCACTGGGGTCCTGAGTTTGAATCCAATTAAGCACAACATCTGTATGGAGTTTGTATATTCTCCCTGTGTTCACATGAGTTTTCCCTGGTTTCACCACACATCCTGAAAACCTAATAAGTTAATTAACGTTGTGTGAAATTACCAGTGGTGTTCAGCAGTGCTGTATATGTTGGCTCTAAACAAGCAACAGGAAATAAATGAAAGAAGAGATCCTTCTGCAAAAAAATAATGTCTCCTTTTTTATTTCAGGGTTAGTCAACACAACAAGACCAACCTGATGACTGCAGATAACCTTTCCATCTGCTTCTGGCCTACTCTTATGCGCCCAGATTTTGAGAACAAGGAATTTTTCTCTACCACTAAAAATCACCAATCCGTCATAGAAAATTTCATTCAGCAGTGCCAGTTTTTCTTTTATGAGGGTGAAATTGTGGACTCTCCAAGTGTCACCAGCTCTCCTTCAGCACAGCACTCCAGCCCGGGTCAGCTAGTGCCTCCTTTAGTCCCTCTGCAGTTACCGCCACCTCTTCAGCCACAGCTACTACAGCCCACACTGCAGGCCGATCCCCTGGGCATTATATAACTGGGCACCGTTTTGTACTGTTTTATTTAATATCCCCAGGTCCTTACTGGAAAACAGTGATACAGGAAAAAGACTAACTTCACCTGTAGTAAAATCTTAATTACGCGGATGGATCTGACTACTTTTAGTTCTCATTTTTGTTTGTATTTTTTTAAACCCTTTGGAACGTTTAGGAAGAGATTGATCTGTGGCAGGCCTTGTTTGTGAATTTTGCTGCTGCATGGAACTTCTATATAAATACTATTCACTTCTTCAGGTGTCCTAAAGATACTTATCAGAAGAGAAGATTAAACACAGAATAAACAAAATGGTTCTTTTCTATAGAAAATCTAATTAAATTTACAGAAATAAATCATTTATGAAGCATTAGTGCTTTCACAGCCCGTCTAAAGGCTGAGATTTATTTTGGTGTCAAAGCATCCGTGGTGTGCAGACGTGGGCATGTGTGGGTGCGTGTGGGAGCCTGGCAGAGGGGTGGGTTATGGATTCTTTGTTGGCGGTGCTTGGAATGGAGCTTATCTTGTAAATGATACAAAGTAATAATTGTATGTACATATATAAATGTTTACATATTTGAGGAATAAACATCCATCCATTGAAGCAATGTTTTGTTCTACATGGAGGGAGTGGGTCTGCATGAACGGTAGTGTTCCCTAATCGGGCACAGTTCGATATTTTAATCTAGTGTCACTGCAATTCCAGGTCGGGAATCGATTTGGCTACAGTATAGTTTTCTTTAGAAATGCAACTTTTTTTTGATACAAGTACAGTTTGCTATCTGCCTGAAGGTTGATTAAAGTCCTTGACATTTACTGGTCAGGGGCTGGGATAGCGAAGAGTGAGAGCAAACAAATTGACAGGTAAAATTGACTTTGAACCAAAAAGTGAACATTTCAAATTGCTCCAGAATCCTTGTGTGGTAAGTGTGTGAAGGCTTTTTTCCCATTTGTTTAAAAAAATTTTTTTGGAAAGACTTTTGAATATGTCAAGCTTGGTATTACATGAGGCTGCAGTTCGGTCGTCTTGTCCCCCTTATGTGTTTGCAATTGTCAGCATGTCTTCTGGATCCTACTTCCTTACTTCCCTGTCAGTTTAGCAGCAGCAGCCCTGCACAGCCATGTCCTCTTTCTACACAGACATAACTTGTGAAAAAAAAAAAAAAAAAAAAAAAAAAAAAAAAAATATATATATATATATATTATATAATATATATATATAAATATATATTATTATATTTTAATATATATATTAAATATATATATATTATATGTGTATATATATATAAATATAATATATATTTTTTTATTATAAGTGTTTTATTTATATATATATTTTTTATATATAATATATATATATTTAATTTTTTATAATATTATACACCACACTGTATATATAGCCTGATTTATTTTATGGTCAGAGAGATTTATTACACACATGCAAGCCTGGTGTGATTGTGGGGAAGAAAAAAGGGCTATACTGTGTTGGAAAAGTCTTCCTATCCCTTGAACTTTTTCTCGTTTTTAAACATTACGGCCACAAACTCAAATGTATGTGCTTTGCACATCTAGAGGCTGAGCTAGCTATTTTGCAAACACAAATGGGCAAATGTTCCAGTCAGATTGGTTTGTGAACAGCAATTTTCAAGTCCTGTTGCAGATTTTCAATGGGATTTCAGTCTGGACTTTGACTGGGCAATTATAACACATGAATATCCTTTGATGTAAACCATTTCATTGTAGCTTTGGCCATATGTTATAGTTGTCCTCCTTGGAGGTGAATCTATGCCCCATTCTCAAGTCTTTTGCAGCCTCTAACAGGTTTTCCTCCAGGATTGCCCTGTATTTAGCACCATACATCTTCACATCAACTTTGAGCAGCTTCCCAGTCATTACTCAAGCAAATCCTCCCCCCTGCATGATGCTGGCCTCATCATGCTTCACAGTGGGGATGGTGTGTTCAGGGTGATGTGCAATGTTAGCTTTCCTCCACACAGTGTTTTTCACTTAGGCCAAAATGTTTCATTTTGCTCTCATCTGACCAGAGACCCTTTTTCCACATGCTTGCTGTATCCCCTTTATAACTTTTAGTAAACTTCTTATAGCTTTTGAAAGGGTCTTTTTTCTTGCTACTCGTTCATAAAGGCCAGTTTTGTGGAGTACAGGACTGATCATTGTCCTGTGGGCAGATTCTCCTTCCTGAGCTGTGGAACTCTGCAGCTCCTCCAGAGTAAACCTTGACCTCTTGGCTGCTCCTCTAATTAGTGCTCTTTGTCAGGGCTGTCTGTTTGTGTGTGCCTATGTCTTGGTAGGTTAGCAGTTGTGCCATAGTCCTTCCATTTATTAAACAATGCTCTGTGAGATGTTCAGAGCTTTGGCTATCTTTTTTTAAAACCTAACCCTGCAAAACACTTTGCCACAACTTTAATCCTTGAGCTATCTCTTGTGTTTTTTGCTTTTCATAATACTGTTTGTTCACTAATGTTCTCTAACCAACCTCTGAGGCCTGCACCAAACCTCTGAGAATAAATTACATACAGATATTCTCTATTTACTAATTTGGTGACTTCTAAAAGCAATTGGCACACTGAATTTTAGTTGGAGGCATTATAGTACAGGGGGGCTGAATACAAATACATGCCACATGTCAGTTTTTTAATTTGCAAAAAATTGAAACCAGCATGTTTTTTTCTTCACAAATACTTGCTATTTTGTGATCTAGCACATCAAATATAAAAAAAGGCATTTAGGTTTGTGGCTGTAAGGTTTAAAAATTAGAAACCGTTCAAGAGGTATGAATACTTTATCTACCCGCTGTAGCAAATGGGCATATATATATGTTTGACTTATATATATATATATATATATATATATATATATATATATATATACCAAGCCAGCCCACATCAAAGAATTGTAGTTCATTAGAGGGAAGGTACAAGCAGATTTGGACGTAGATTTTTTCTATTAAAAAGTTTGTAAGAAGCTTGTACGTAATAATGCAGCAAATGTAAACTGCCTGTTATGGAACCTGGAGAGCCTCATCTACCTTTTAGAGAGATGTTAAATCTACAAGTAATGAAAGCAAATATCCGCTCATAATAGACTGGGACTGCAGGTCTGAATTGGGTGCACAGAATCATTAGAAGCTCAAAGCTGATGTAAGTAAATATCCACAACAACAAAATATCCAACATTGATATTCAAGTGTCCAGGAAAAGGCAAGTATAAAATCCAGGTACACATGGTATCAAAGACTGTTTCGGTATGAAATCTTAGACTAAGGGTATGTTCATACAGTGTGTTGGATCTGTTTTTTAGATGCGTGTTTGGATCAGTGTTTCGGACCCTAAACGGACCAAACACACATCTAACAATGTGCAGAGTGATTACATTGCTTTCAATGTGCAACACGCATCAGCATTCAAACGAGTGATTGCCGAAGCATGTTTACATCGTATCTTTGTGATGCGTCTTTTCGGATCCGTTTCATGTCAATTCTTGATCAATTTGACGCAGCAGGAGCCCTATTTAAAACTATAGGGTTGCGTTCCTACTGCAGCCAAACACACACTTGCATGTTGGATACAATTTACGCAGCGCTTTTGGATGCGTTTTTCGGATCCAACACGCCGTGTGAACATACCCTTATGCTACGACTAAGGTTTAATACCAAAACGCGTTAGTTTCTGGTGCCATATGTACCTGGATTGAACACCTGTACGTTTTTTTAAATATAAAATTGAAGGATTTTATACTTTTCCTGGATACTTGAATGTGGATGCTGAATATTTTGTTGTTGATAAATCAACTTTCTCAAAGATTTTGTGATAAAGCAAGTAGAATGACAGTAACTCAAGCAATCCTGTCCATGCTTTTTATTTTTTCAAGGTTAGACACAAGCAGATAAACCGGCTGCCAGGCTGAGATCAGCTACTGTAACTTTCAGGATAAATAAGAGTCCATGATGAAAATGGCTATAAAAAGGAATAAATGTGGTAAATTATGCTCTATCACATGGGTAACTGAGTATATAGATGAACATGAAGATCGTGCAACTGTCATTCTCTTCCTATAGGTTTATTTTGAGCACAAACCGCTGTTTATGCTTTTATCATTGTGTAATACTGTGTATAGAGATCTGTTTAGCTTCCCGGCAATCTCTGAAAGGGAATGTGTCATCAAAAAATGACTTATTGTTTAACTCGCGTTTTTGTTAAACACATTTTTTTTATGAATTTTTGGTTATTTTTTAATTTTCCATATCACTTTCAATATTTTTTTTAAATAATTCTTAAGTCTTGCAGTTTTCACTTTGGCCACTAGGCCTTATAATAGTCTAACACTTTCTATTCTGTAGAGAGAGATTTTCAGTAGTCTGCTCATTATCAGCAGGAAAGGAGATACCAATGGATAACACAGGATCCACCAGTTACAATAGGAGATGGTCACAGTTCTCCCTCTCCCCCTCCCTGCACACTGACTTCTTCCCAGATCACAGAAAACTCCTAAAGGCAATGGGACTGATCTGGTCCACAGGCTCCTATGTGCATGAAGCTGCTGTAAATGCTGATAAAACAGTGCAGGCAAGAAAGCTTTCCCCACAATCCTATCTAGACGACTGAATTGAGAAATCTACAATCAGAAAATAAAAATGGCTAAGAAGAAAAGAAAAGGATATTGATTTAGTAAGTAAAAAAAAAATTGGCATCCGATTCCCTTTAAAAGATGTTTTTAAAAGAAATCTAAGAAAGTTGAAGTTTGGGGGAATAATTACAGAGGATTATATCGAGATTTTTATGGCATTTTAGGCTACAAAAGTAGCATGGAAGACATCGATACTGTCACATTCCATGTGTGCTCCAAGATTTTCAACTTTCTTCTGGTCAGTGGTACAAAAAGGGGGCAGGCAAGAAAGATCCCAACAGAGCTATCACGATACAAAAAAAAAAAAAGTATAAATTGAAGTAAAAATCTACTTCCCATGTGTGGCAAAAACTTTTTTTGGCCTTTAGAGCGGTCTAAGATGCAACCCTCACACTTGGAGTATTTATCTTGAACTTTAGCTCAACGCTGACTTATGAAAATAGAAGCTTTAATAAATCTCCGCCAATGTTTCACAGATGTGAGGGAACAGCCTGACCTATGACTTGATGCATTGTTTCTAGAGGAGAGATCCAGTGGTAATGTATCACAGATACATAAGATCGCATTAATAAATCTGATATTTGATCATAACTGATTTCCAAAACATCGCTGAGTGCTCAAACCCTTTTGGATTTGCTTCCATGAGTGGAAACGTGGTACTACATTGTAAGTAAGAGACCATGCAAATCACTTGTCTGCTTTAACGGTTATGTCACATTGTAAGCAACAAAAGTTTCTGAGCTTTGTTCACATCATGTTATAGCAGACATCTGACGCTCATGTCGGTCAATACTTAAAGACTCTAAAATACCTTAATCTGTTTTTCCTTATACAGGCAAAAGAAAAAGTATCTGGTAATAGCAGCAACATGGCAGATACCAAAAGGAAAGGCTCTTACCATCTGTTGGAGCTCTATGGACATGTTCCATGTATGCTCAAGGAGCATATGCAGATGTGTGTTCCAAACATCCACACTGAATGCAATGTGAACGTGATCTTAAAGGGATTTATGTACTTTATAGAGCCTTTTAGGGCTCAATCACACAGGCATTTGGAGAAAATACCAGTCGGTTATTCCCGACGGTATTTGTCATGTTAGCGCCGTCCCCACGGCCGCTGGGGGACAGCTTTTCTCCACGATTAGCAGAGAAAGGCCCTTCCCATTGACATGTTCATATTCCGTCCGAATACCGGATAGAAGAATGAACATGTTCAATGTTTTTTCGGGCCCGGAAAAACCCGTGCAGTGGGGGCAGCTGCACGGGTTTTCCATAGCCGCCCGGTGTGTTAGTTTGCGGCCGTTTTTTGACGGTCTGCAAAACCGTAAACCATCTGAAAAACCAGCCGCAAACCAGTGCTGTGGGGACAAGCGCTCAGTTTAGGAACTTGCAGACTGTCAATGTGATGGTCTTACCTGTAGCTCTGACCAGAAGATAATTTTGACTCTTTACCCTCTAACATGAGTCAGTGTAGTAATAAGTTTCTGGTGGAATTTACTATGTTAACATTTCATGACTGCAGCATGTGAATACTAATGACTGAGTGTGGGCACGTTTACACAGCCTCAGATAAATGTATTGGGTGCATTGCAGTCTATCTTGCTCATTGTTTTAAAATGTACAACTACCATATTATTATTATTATTATTATTTATTTTTGAGCGCCCTTGGTTCCAGAGCGCTGTACATTCAGGTTTCATACATAACATAGGTCAAACAAGTACAAAGGTGACAAATTAATAACTAACAACTGGTACAGAAGGAGAGAGGTCCCTGCCCGTGAGGGCTTACACTCTAAAAGGAAGGTGGGAAGAGACAGAAGGTGAGGGGCAGACATGTTTGTGGGCCGGTGTACTGGTGGTGGGGTTATTGTTGGTTGTAGTCAATCCTGAAGAGATGGGTTTTCAGGTTGCTTTTGAAGCTGGTGAAGGTGGGGGAGAGTCTGAGGTGTTGGGGTAGTGAGTTCCAGAGTGTGGGGGAAGCACGGGAGAAGTCTTGGAGACGGTTATGTGAGGAGTTGACACGGGGGAGAGCAGAGAAGAAGGTCCTGTGAGGAGCGGAGATTGCATGAGGGGAGATATCTGGAGATTAAGGCAGATATGTATGGGGAAGAATGGTTATGTAGAGCCTTGTAGGTCAAGGTTACTAACTTGAACTGGATTCGGTGGGCAATGGGAAGCCAGGGAAGGGATTGGCAGAGGGAAGAGGCAGAGGAGTATCGAGGAGAGAGGTGAATCAGACGGGCAGCAGAGTTAAGGATGGATTGGAGGGGGTGCGAGAGTGCTAGCCGGGCGGCCACAGAGAAGGATGTTGCAATAGTCTAGGCGTGAGATGATGAGGGCATGGACCAGCATTTTTGTGCTTTCGAAGTTAAGGAATGAGCGGATACGGGAGATATTTTTCAGGTGGAGGCGGCAGGCAGAGGTGTGTAGTCATCCTGTGTGTACAGTGGCTATAGCCAGCGCTGCCCTAAGTAATTTCAGGGCCTAATAGAACTGTGTCCTTACTACTCATTCCTATCTTGGATCATGTCAGCGGGTCCCTTTTTTTTTTTCCCTACAAAATTTGATCAGGGCTCCTGTTCAGAGAACTGCCAATACTGCCCTGATGATGCTCCTGCCATCAGCTGTGCATACGTTTTATGATATTCTATTCTGGTGGAAATTTGTGCAGTAATTCTGTCCTTATAAATTTGACCATCAATGTGACAGAATGTTAGTATTCTATAGATTTGTTTTTAAATCTTTTTAATGTACTAAACCACGTTGCTGGGTAGATCACAATAAAACAAGTTAATACATACATGATGCTGCCGTTCATGGCAATAGGATAGCTCTGACCCTAAACTTATACAATCACCTAAGTGTGCATTGGGTGTCCTCAAACAAGTGAGGTGCCTTAGCTTCCCTTCCATAATCATTCCTCAAACTCTCCCCTTGCAGCTTGAATGATGGGTCTAGAAGAGTTAAC
The DNA here is from genome assembly GCA_025379985.1 of Phyllomedusa bahiana. NCBI lineage: Eukaryota > Metazoa > Chordata > Amphibia > Anura > Hylidae > Phyllomedusa > Phyllomedusa bahiana. Next base: position 86,602 of record JAODAL010006260.1, on the reverse strand, counting down.
ATCACTAAATCTGGTACCTGTGCCATTTATTCTGTAGATTGCACTTGTACAGTGACTTTCCCTGTTGTGGACAGAGACTCAGGGACTTATGACCAAGCCCCCCGGATTTCAAACTGACTTCAGCTCAAGCACTAGGATTGTTAATGGCCATGCAATTATGTAGTGGAACAGTAGTTTAGTTTACACATATTAACACATGTACAGTGGGGGGGGAAAGTATTTAGTCAGCCACAATTGTGCAAGTTCTCTCACTTAAAAAGATGAGAGAGGCCTGTAATTGACATCATAGGGCGACCTCATCTATGAGAGACAAAATGAAAAAACAAATCCAGAAAATCACATTGTCTGATTTGGAAATAGTTTATTTGCAAATTATGGGGGAAAATAAGTATTTGATCACCTACAAACAAGCAAGATTTCTGGCTCTCACAGACCTGTAACTTCTTCTTTAAGAGGCTCCTTTGTCCTCCACTCATTACCTGTAGTAATGGTTCTTGTTTGAACTTATCAGTATAAAAGACACCTGTCCACAACCTCAAACAGTCACACTCCAAACTCCACTATGGTGAAGACCAAAGACCTGTCGAAGGACACCAGAAACAAAATTGTAGGCCTGCACCAGGCTGGAAGACTGAATCTGCAATAGGCAAGCAGCTTGGTGTGAAGAAATAATCGGTGGGAGCAATAATTGGAAAATGGAAGACATACAAGACCACTGATAATCTCCCTCGACCAGGGGCTCCACGCTGTCACCCTGTGGGGTCAAAATGGACACAAGAACAGTGAGGAAAAAATCCCAGAATCACACGGGGGGACCTAGTGAATGACCTGCAGAGAGCTGGGACCAATGTAACAAAGGCTACCATCAGTAACACACTACTCCGCCAGGGACTCAGATCCTGCAGTGCCAGATGTGTCCCCCTGCTTAAGCCAGTACATGCCCGGGCCCGTCTGAAGTTTGCTAGAGATCATTTGGATGATTCAGAAGAGTATTGGGAGAATGTCATATGGTCAGATGAAACCAAAGTAGAACTGTTTGGTAGAAACACAACTCATCATGTTTGGGGGAGAGAGAATTCGGAGTTGCATCCAAAGAACACCATACCTACTGTGAAGCATGGGGGTGGCAATATCATGCTTTGGGGCGGTTTCTCTGCAAAGGGACCAGGACAATTGATCGATATACATGAAGAATGAATGGGGCCATGTATCATGAGAGTGAGTACAAACCTCCTTCCATCAGCAAGGGCATTGAAGATGAAACATGGCTGGGTCTTTCAGCATGACAATGAGCCCAAGCACACAACCAGGGCAATGAAGGAGTGGCTTCATAAGAAGCATTTCAAGGTCCTGGAGTGGCCTAGCCAGACTCCAGATCTCATCCCCATAGAAAACCTTTGGAGGGAGTTGAAAGTCTGTGTTGCCCAGCAATAGCCCCAAAACATCACTGCTCTAGAGGAGATCTGCATGGAGGAATGGTCCAACATACCAGCACCAGTGTGTTCCAACCTTGTGAAGACTTACAGAAAACGTTTGACCTCTGTCATTGCCGACAAAGGAGATAGAGCAAAGTATTGAGATGAACTCTTTCTATTGACCGAATACTAATTTTCCACCATGATTTGCAAAAAAATTCTTTCCAAATCAGACAATGTAATTTTCTGGTGGTTTTCTCATTTTGTCTCTCATAGTTGAGGTCGACCTATGATGTCAATTACAGGCCTCTCTCATCTTTTTAAGTGGGAGAACTTGCACAATAGATGTCTGAATGAATACTTTTTCCCCCACTTTATGCTTGGTGCTGAAGTTACTTTGAAAACTGCACTAACTTGCATCTCATTGTAGTTCTAGCCACGTTGCAGTTGCTATATGAGCACCTGGCCCTAGACAGCAAGTAAGCAGTCAGTTTAGAGTGGTTGTGTTGGAAGCTGGGAAAATAGCCATGTTACAGTAGGATATTTCAAGATATTATGTCTTATTTTTTCAGCCCCTCCACGTTGAATTATATAATCATGGCTCCCCCTGGTTTTCCCTGCACTTCAAGAACACACAGATCTATTAATTTGGAATTAAGATTGTGAGCCCCAATGGAGACCGGGACCAATGTGAACAATGACAGTTTCTGTACTGTGCTGTGGAATTTTTCAGCATTATATAAATGAATAAAATGGCTCTCCTTTTATACCCTACATCAGGCAGGATGTAATAGTAGCAGTAAGATGGCTGGCCTGGGGCCTTCAGCGGGCTTCCAGCTACTATGATGACATAAAGGTGTGGTGAAGGGCTTATCAGGTGGTAGAAAGAAGCAGCGCACTGTATTTTATGGGTACGTTCACACGGCGTATGGCGCCGCATAATGTACATGTCGCAATACGCCAGGTCAGCGCGTACTAGTAAAACGCTCTGCGCCGGCTCCCATTGACTTTCACTTTCCCCGGCAGGTATGAGCAGGGAAGAAGTGACATGTTAATTCTTTCCAAAATGTCAGGTAATCATAGCTCTCAATGAGAGCTATGAATTACCGTATTTGCAGTCCATGCATATTGCAGCACAAGTAGGGTATGTTCACACGGCGTATTGCAGTGCGTACTGTCCGTGCCACAATACGCCGGGTGTTTTAGAAGTACGCGCTGGCCGGCCCCATTCACTCTCATTATCCACAGCATGTAAGCGCCACAAGGAAGTGACAGGTCACTTCTGTCACTCAGCACTTGTATTGTACGCTGGGGGAGACGGATGTAATTCATAGCTCTCTATGAGAGCTATGAATTACCGTAATTGCAGCGCGCATTTCTGGCGCAATTATACCGTGTGAACATAGCCTTACACTCCAAAATACGGACCACAAATATGCCGTGTGTACATATAGTAACAGTTTAGATGTGCTGCTGTTGTATTGACTGCAGCTTCTAAGTGGTTAAACAGCCTGGAACAGGTTTGTCCTGCCCAATCAATGCAGGTACCAGCGGTAACTTATAGCCAGCGACTGCAAGGCATGGACTGGATTCAGAGAGTGATCCTGATCCGTACTTCCTTACCTACATCATGTCGGTAAGGGATAAATGATGTAGATGGCAGGAAAAGCAGATGCACTGTGGGAAGAAGGCAATATGGCGGAGGAGGTGTGATGTTCTGGGTAAGATTAGGCTAGGACAGCGTTCCCCAACTCCAGTCCTCAAGGCCCAACGACAGGTCATGTTTTCAGGATATCCCACAGAATGCACTGACAATAAATTCACTAATCAGACATTTCATGTGCAATGCCAAGGAAAGCCAGAAAACATGAGCTGTTGGTGGACCTTGAGGACTGGAGTTAGGGACCCCTGGGCTAGGAAACCTTAGGGCCTGGATTTCATGTGGATGGTACTTTGACACCACTTAACAAACATTGTTGTAGATCTAGTGCACGGCTTCATTAAATTGGTATTTTTGAATGGCAGTGGCTTCTTCAGCAGGATAATGTGTCCAGCCTCGGTGCAAAAATTAAGGAATGACTCAAGGAACACAACAAGGAATAAATAATTATCTTTTTTTTATATAGCGCCAAATTATTCCACAGCACTTTACCATTTAGGGGGTATAAGTACAGACAAACCAGACGTTACACAGTAAAGAGCTGCTTACAGATCAGACACAAGGTGTGAGGGTCCTGCTCCCAAGAGCTTACAATCTATAAGGATGTATGGATGAGAAGTGCTCAGTTTACACATTGGGCCAGCCATGTTACATAAATAAAAGGGAGTTATGGATGAGCCTGATACCTTGATACCTTCAAGGTATTGACTTTTCAGCAAAATTTCACACATCTAAGTCCAGTCAATCATTTGTGGGATGTGCTAAATAAGCAGGCCTGATCCATGGAGGCCATAGCTCTCAACTTAGAGTCTGCCAAAAAGGCCTTCTTGGTGCCTTATGGTATCTTGCTCTGTCTGTTGACAGCTGTTCCTACAAACTGTGGTTATGCATGTTTGTTCAACAGGGAAAGGGAGACAAGTTGATGTTAGATGCCTCAGGTACCGTCTTAAAGGAGTTTTGCCACGCAGGCATTTCATGCTTGGTTTGTCCTGCTTCAGCGTTCAGTTTGATCAAAATGGGGCGTGTATGATTTGTTTGAACTACATATCATGTGACCCAGCAGGCTGACATCACCATACCTCACTCAGCAGAGTATTCACCCTTGGCAAACAAAGGTCTGTTTATGTAGGGAGCAGTGAGCAGCTACAATCTAGCTGAGTGGTTATCACTTCTGCCTTTCAAAAAAAGGGGTACTAGGTTCAAATCCCTGCAGGAGCCAAATGTGGATATTTTATTTTCTCAAAGCACACACTGTACCTGCTTGAGGTTTATTTTTATTTATTTGCACTATTTGACTAATTACTTAGGAGTACAGAGGATAGGAGTAGAATGATAGCATCTAGGATTAAACATTCGCTCTGCAGTGAGTGTGTGTGATTGCTAAGCAGGGAGGAGACTGACAGTAGCTGCCGTAGGAGAGGTGATGTCTGAGCATGTGCGGCCAGGACTGAGAAGCTCTTGCCACTGGTTGTATCCTCTGGAGATGAGCTGTATACTATGGATCACTAAGGGTAAGTTCAAAAAGCGTTTTTGAGATACATGTTTGGATCCGTATTATGGACGCAAACACACATCTAACAATGTGCAGTGTGATTTACAATAGTTTTGATGTAAAACACACATTGGCGTTCAGATGATGCGTGTTTTACATGCGTCTTCGTGATGCGTCTTTCAGATCCATTCGAAGAATTCACGCGTCAATTCTTGATCCGTTTTACGCAGCAGACGCCCTATATAAAACCATAGGGTGCATTTCTGCTGCACAGAAAATGCATCCAAACATGCAGCACACTTTGGGTGCGTCTTTCGATACGTTTTACACAGCGCTTTTCAATAAATTTTTCGGATTGAAAAAAGGCAATTTGAATATACCCTGCTGTTCACAGAAGTAAAAAACCCATTTAAAATATCTTAGGCTTTGCAAATTTTCTGCATGTACAGTAGGTGTATTAATATAATCAGCCATGCAGGCTGTAAGAGGCCCCCTTTGAAGACATTGACTAACCATTAAGGGTGCTTTCACACGGTGCATTTTTGGTACATTCTTGATGCTTTTTTGCACAGTAATTACTGCTGTGCATTTCAGCAAGAAAAAAAAATGCTTAAAAAAACGCACCCTGTGATAGCACCCTAAGATGTGTGAGACTGTTAGCGGCATCCTGGGCTTGTGCAGTTAAGTTTGCACACCTTCACTTTCACATGTAAACCATCTGGGCACATTGTGATAACCTCATCGAACCTGTCTACCTTCAATGCAGAGGGAGCAAACTGCAACATGCTTTCTTCCCTTTAAGGGCCGGTTCACACGGCTTATTGGCGGCGTAATTGCGGGACGGATTTTGCCCCGCAATTACGCCGTGTGGACGGCGGAGGGGAGCGGGAGTGGGGGCCGGCAGCTCGCCGGCCCTATAGACATGCATTATTCATGGCGCGTATCCCGCTGGGATAATGTGCATGTCACTTTCTCCCCGCCCGTCGTATTCGCCGAGCGGGGAGGGAGACGGAATCCATAGTTCTCTATGAGAACTGTGGATTACCATAATGACTGGGACGGATTCCAGCCGTACTGCAGCACAATACGGCTGGAATCCGTGCCCAAAATAAGCCGTGTGAACATAGCCTAAGGGAGCTTTCACACAGCACAGTTTTGGTGCAGTTTTAACTGCGCTCCAGTTAAACTGCTTTTATTACCAGCAAGCTCCTTTCAGTTGTCTAAATTGTTCAGAAAGGTGTTTCAAGTAACTAATCGATTACTGTGTTTGAAATCTTGTGGATTACAATCACACTAATTGATTACTCACTTTCCAAACAGTTTAGATAAGTGAAAGAAGCTTTCTGTTAATAAAGGTAGTTTAATTGGAATGCAGTTAAAACTGCACCAAAACTGCGCTGTGTGAAATAGCAAAATAACTTTTACTGGATTGACCAACTAGGTTGCTTAAAATAGCTCATATAGTCCTATAGTGCCAGCCATACAGAGCCCACCATACAGTGCCAGCAGTGGAATGTAGCTGTGAAAACTAAATATATTTGAAGTATGAAGACAGACACAGAGCGCCACATACATGAAAACTGTCTAGGTCTAAAACTCACTTTGTTGTCCATAGCAACCAATCAGAGCACCACTCTCATTTCATATAGTGCTCTGGAAAAATTAAAGGGGAGCTCTGATTGTTTGCTATGGGCAAAAAAAGTGAGTTTTAGACCTAGACAGTTTTCATACATGTTGCCCAGCATGTTTGTGTCCTGTCTGTTGGGTGCCGCACAGAGGGCACTGGGGGCTGCATGTTGTGCACCACTGATTTTGAAGGAGCAATAGCTTTGCCATAAGAGCAGTAGACCATGCAAACTCCCAGAGAGGAACCATAGGGTGATAAAGTGTGGGGCACACAAAACCTACCTTCATCGCTCACTGCAGAGTGCTAGACTTTTTGGAAGTGACAGCAGCATATGAACTGTGCATCAGGAGCATCATGTAACATAGTAGATAAGGTGGAAAAGTGCCACAGGTCCATCGAGTCCAACCAATGTGTTGATCCAGAGGAAGGCAAAAACCCCTATGAGGTGGAATTCTTTCCTGACTCCAAATATGGCAATCAGAATAATCCTTGGGTCAACATCCTACCTCCAAAATCTGGTCCCCATAACTTGTGATCGTCCACAGTGTTGAATATTTTTTACTATCGAGAGGAATAACTGACACATCTCAATTTAATCAGTGCCCGACAAGCTGGAACGCAAAAATGCCCATTTTGTTGATGTGGGCCAATAGCATGAAGCTGGTTTTTGGAGTTTGGTATATGCCCCGTATTTCCAGTGCATGTATGTTAAAGGGAACCTGACTGTTTGTTCCTGTTGTCTGAACCACAGTCTGCATGATATAGTCCCAGCTTTCCTTCTCCTTGATACAGCATTTCAGAGTAAAACAACCCACATAACTGAACTGTTTTTCCCTGCGTTTTTGGTATTTGTGTATATTCATATGTATTGGATTCAACCTGTTTCTTATGTTAGTGCTCTTTTTGTTAATATTTTACATTTACTACATATGTTTTGCTTTTGTATTATCAAATTACATTCATAGCTTTCGGCGTTCCATGGGGGAGGGGGCTTTGTACCACAGTATCTTTTTTATTACTATATGTGAGCTTATTTTTTGATTTTCTAATAAATTATTAGATATTTTCACTTTTTGATAGGGTGTTTTGTTTAGGCATTGTGCTATAAAAGATGGTAAGCACCTCCTGTGTACAAGACATTAATTTTTTCAAAAAGAGGATTGGACTGCTGCACCATATTGTGTCCTGTCTCCCTGTGCCGATATCTGATCCTCCATTTCATTAGAAAATATTTTGGGAAAAGATTCCTGCAGGTTTTTATTACATAAACAAGCTGTTAGTGTGTACGGTTAATAACAAAAAGAAAATAAACTTACTGCCTTAGATAAACTTGCTAGTTACATTTTGTAGATGTGGCAAGTTGTACTCATTGCTTTGTATAATGATATTGTGGAGGCAAACAAGACACATATTGAGCAGTATTGAAATTCAATTAACAGAGGACAAAATAAAGAGATTTCGGGCACATAAACAATATCTAGCCATGAACCAGGATAGTGGTGTTCCAGTGCTAAGTTATTCCTTGAGCCACTCGCCTGACTGCTTACCGTATTTTTCAGACTTTAAGACGCTCCGGACCATAAGACGCACCTACCGTATTTTTCGGACTTTAAGATGTACCACCATTTTCCTCCCAAATTTCGGGGAACAAAAGTGCGTCTTATAGTCCGAAAAATACAATAACTAGTTGCTGACTGCCCACTGACTACATGTCTGGGCCATGGCAGTTTATCTCTGCACAGATGTTCTGGAACTAATTGTACAGCTGCGCGGATGGAGAGCCGGCTATGGGCGGTAGCTGGCTCTCCTCTGAAAAGGTTGAGATGGTTTATTATCGATCCTGCCTTCTCGATCAATGTATACACAGAGCTCAATGTGCGCTATATACACAGAAAGGCAAAAAGCCCATCGGCTTCGTGCTTTCTGGCACCAGCAGTCAGTAACTGCCTGAGCTGCTGGGTCGTACTAGACCCAGATCAGCTCTGCAATCAGTGCTGGAGATGCATTTCCGCTAACTTTCCCCTGTAACTGGGGCTACTATATCAGCCCAGGCTGCAGGGAAAATATGGAAACAAAAAAGTGATGTAAAACTTTCCCCCAAAGGTCTTTCTCTGACCTTATGCAGGACACAATATGTAAAACAAAGTAATAAAAAGAAACAGACATACACAAAATGAAATATTATTACAATAACTACTAACAGCCCACACTGCAACTTTGAGTCCTGCTCCCAATAATCCTAAAACTTTATATCACCTATATTAAAATGTTGTTTTTAAATATCTTCCTTTATTATTATTAAAAAAATAAATAAAAATATATAAAAATAATGCCTAACATATCAGGGAAAAAGGACAAAAAAAATTGTAGAATGACTGAGCCCAAGAAAGTGTAATAACCTTCAAATTGTCGTGTAATAAGCAAAAGGAAAATGTGCCTTGTCAGGAAGGGGGAAAACGGTCGGGTCAGGAACTGGTAAAACTATTCTACTTTCATGCACACCAATTATATGACATATTGCCAGAGGCGTAACTAGAGAGCATGGGTCCCATAGCAAACTTTTGAATGGGGCCCCCTCGCCGACCACGAACGTTTACCGGGACATGCAGTTACTAGATAATACAAGGGGAAATTACCTCACCATACATATCACCATCATACTGCTAGCATAAAAATCCCACTATGTCAAGACCAACATTACCAATAACGCTACTACATAAGGACCTGATTATACCGCAAGAACACGACCACAAATTACCACCACATAGTGACTGAATAATACCCCTATACTATTACTGATCAGTATGCAAAGACCAATATTACCGCCATATAGTGACCATATAGTGGAAGGTATCAGTGTACACAGGTGCTCTATATCCTGCATATTACCTTCATACAGTGACCATATAGTGGTAGGTACCAGTGTACACAGACACAGATTTATAAGTGATTACTGTGCAGTTACACCTTGTGACTCACAGGTGACCTTTCTCTGACGAGTCGTTGACTTTTCCTTTTGTTCTGCATTCGGTCCAGACCGCCATGATGACTTCTCCCGGTCACCACTCGTCCCTGCAGATTTGGACACAAATATCTTAGAATCCTCACTTTTCCAGCACCTCACTCCCTGCCTCCTACCTCTGTACAAACTTCCAAGAGGTGGCAGAGGGGTATAGGCAGGGGCGTAAACAGGGAAGCCTGGGCCCCAAAGCAAACTTTTGGATGGGCCCTCAAACCCCCCGCTTCCCTGACCATGAACATTTACCGGGACCTCTTAAGTCATGCAGTTACTAGATAATACAAGGAGTGATTACCTCGCCATACATATCACCATCATACTGCCACCAAACAAATCCCACTATACCAAGACCAACATAACCAATAACACTGCTACATATGGACCTGATTATACCGCCAGAACACAACAAATTCTCATAATAATAACTGAATAATACCCCTATACTATTACTGAATAAAGATCAATATTACTGCCATATAGTGGTATATACACTAGTGTACACAGGTGCCCTACAGACTGTATATTATCTCCATACAGTGACCATATAGTGGTAGATACCAGTGTTCACAGACTCTGCAGACATGTAAGTGATTACAGTGCAGTTACATCTTGTGACTCACAGGTGACGTTTCTCTACGGAGTTGTTGACTTTCCCTTTTGTTCTGCATCCGCTCCAGAAAATCATGATGACTTCTCTCGGCCACCACTCATCCCTGGAGATTTGGACACAAATATCTTAGAATCCTCACTTTTCAGCACCTCGCTCCCTGCCCCCCACCTCTTTACAAACTTCCCAAGGGTGGCAGGGCAGGTACAGGCCATAGCTTAGATGCCCAGTCTCCTAGAGGGGAGGAACAGAGGATTCACCCCCTGGAGATTGTGTTACAGCTATGGCCTAAAAGGGCTATACAATACATGGAAACCTCTAAAGAAGCATTTATGCTATCTATAATACATGAAAACAAATTCGTCTCTATCTTTACCTCCTTCACTAGAGTCAAATTTCAGAAATTCTAATTGGGTTTAATTATGACATTCATTATGCCAGAGAGAAAAATAAAAAAAAGCAACCAACCTTGCAAGGCCTCAAACTGCACCGTCAATTAACATGCTGTGGAGGTGGGCGGGTGCAAAGGAGACACCACAATGTGTTTGTTGGTGCATGTGTTGTGCGTGGCAGTTGGTCGTTTTTTCATTTTTGTCTCTGGATATATGGAGGTTTCTGTTTGGGACCCAATGAGATATGTCTGAAATTTTGACTCTATGTACGGGAGGTAGGTAAAGATTAGGAGTAGGACATACTTGCCTTGAGATTCCGTTGTAACTGCCGGGGGGTGGGCATAAGCATCTTTGTGATCAAAACATGTGAACTTAAAGAATACTCAAGAAGTTTTTTACAGCTATGGGCCTGTAACCCACCGAATTTCATATAAAGGCAGGCAGATCCTCTTAGATTTAGGTTGGGTAGGCCCTAGAAGATAGGGTAGGTTCTAGTTTTAGTAGGCCTAGGGTAGGTAAGGTATAGTAGACTTAGGTTAGGTTGGGTTTAGTAACATAGGGACCCTAGGTAGGTAGATCCCTAGGTAGGTAGGGCAGTAGTTCAGGAGGTCTCAATTAGGTAGGGCAGTATTTAGGCCCAGGTAGGTAGGTATGAAATTGGTGGGACCACAGGTAGGCTGTGGTGGGCCCCAAAATAAGGACAAGACAGGTTAGAAAGGTAGGCAATAGGGGGCAATATAGTAGGCATGTGAGTTTAGGTAGTATTAGGGGGCTAAATTAGGTAGACAGGCAGGTTTAAGGTAGCTTAGGGAAGCTACACAGGTAGCCAGGGGTGTTAGTTTGGGCTATAGGGGCAATATAGGTAGGCAGGGTTTAAGTAGCTATGGGGCCCCCATATAGTAGCTGGGGGCCTATAGGGCAGGTTAAGGGGGCTTATACGGTGGCCCCTATTATGGGGCTGGCTTAGGGGGCTATAAAATGGTAGGGCATGGCTTTAGGGGAGGCTGAAATAAAGGGGCGTATTATCTATTGCGGCCTTTAGGGGTGATTACAGGGCTCTTTAGGAAGGCTTAGGGGGTTATATAGGTTAGGCAGGGCAGGGGGGGCTATAATTTTTAGGTGGGCAGGGGGGCCATATAGGTAGGGTAGGGGGAGTTATAGCAGGCAGGGGGAGGCTAGATATGTTAGGCTTAGGGGGTATATAAAGGCAGGGGCAGCGGGGCTTCTTGTTTTAGGGGACTAGGCAGGGGTATTAAATCACTCACCCATGATGGACTGTGCCTTATAACAACACTCACTGCGACATTTTATTGTCAGCACTCCGCTCTGCTCCAAACGAACTATTCACCACTCTCATTTCATCCCTGTCCCAAACACAAACCTCCTGACCATGTATTCAAACCTTTCAACTCTCTTCTCCGTCCACCAACACCTCCTCCTCCATCCCTACTTTCATCAGATGACTTTGCCATTTCATTCCTCCAAAAGATTAACCACATCAGAGGAAAGCTTCAGGCACGCTGTCCCCCACCACCTCCCTTACTTTGGTACTGCTCTTCTGGCCTTTACTTGCTCGTAGCCTCAGTCATCATGGACAAGCTCTCATCTCTACTGTTCCAAATCCAACCTCATAACTTGTAGTTCTTGATCCACTGCCTATTCCACCTCATCCCAGACCTCAGTGCAGCTATATTCCCAGCCATCACCAACTCACTTCAACCTATCAGACTAAACCTATCGCATCTTCCCTTCTGCCTTTTATACACACGCTACTACACTCCAATCTTAAAAGAAAATAACAACCCTTGAAGACCCCTATTCTATGTTCCAACTATTCGCCCCCAATTATCAATCCTCCCTTTTGCTTCCAAACTCCATCGAACAGCATGGTCTATGCTTCAGATTGTTTCCTCCCACCTCTCCTCCACATCTCTTACTTGACCCGCTACAAATCTGGTTTTCGACCCCACCACTCTACCGAAAAACCGCCCTAACCTAAGTACAACTAATGGACCTTGTAACTGCCATAAGCCTTCATGCCAACTACTCTGTTGCTCCTCCTTTAGACTGTCTCGCCTTTTGACACTCGTCGGACCATTCCACCTCCTGCTTACAAAATCCTCTCCTACCTCGGGCATCACAGACTTGGCCTCTTTCCTGGGATCCTCCTCGCTTCATCACACTGTTCGGACTTTCAGCGTCTCTCTTCTCGCTCACTCTCACCAGGCCTTCTCTCTGGTTGGTGTCCCACACCGGGCTCGTCCTGGTCCACTACTCTTCTCTTATCTAACCCACTCTATGGCCGTCGGTCAGTCTTATATCCAAACGTGCTTTCATTACCACCTGTATGCTGATTGATACCCAACGTTACAATCTCTGGGCCCAGATGTCACTTTCTACTCTCCACGGATCCCTGACTGTTGTCCTCAATTTCATCTTCTTTTTACTCCTCCTCGTTCTCCTAAAACTATAAACTCGGAGGAGGGAATACGAAATTCATCATTTTCCACCATCCCAACTCTACCCTGTCCCTGATCTCCTCTATTATTACAGTCAAACGGACTCTACACTTTCACGGTCACACAAGTCCCGCTGTCTTGGGGTAATCTAGCTCCGCTCTTTCTTTCAAAACAGCACATCCAAAAAACCCTCGGCCTCTGACTGCTCGCCCTCCCACCTGAAAATACATCTCACGCATCGCTCATGCCTCAACTTATGACACCACGCAACTTAAATTGTGGTCCATGCCCTTGTTCAGCTCCGCCTTTGACTACATGGCAAAAATCCTTCTTCTGTGGCCTCCCATGCAGCACCCTCGCTCTCCAAACCATCCTTAAAAACACTCTGCTCGCCCGTCTCTTATCCACCTCTCTCCTCGCGACTCCTCTGGCCTCTCCCTCTGCCAATCCCTTCAATGGCTTCCCATTGCCCAAGCACGAAATTAATTTCATAGCTACTAAACCATTGACATTCAAGGCTCTCATCGACCTCTCCCTCCCATTAACATTCTTGCCCACAAATTTCCAAGGTTCTCCCCTCACGCAATCTCCGCTCCTCACTGGACTTCTACCTATGCTACCCCCTTATCAGCTTCCTCTCACACTACCGTCTCCAAGGATTTCTCTACGTGGCTTCCCCTCACTCTGGAACTCACTGCCCCAACACATCAGGTCCTCTCCCCACACTCTCTCCAACTTCAAAAGTAACCTGAAAACCCATTTTTCTTCAGGGCTTGCCTACAACTTCACTAAATTGTCCACAACCTTCCCCCTCATACTTTGTCTGCCCCCACTCCTGTCTCTTTCCCCCTTCACCTTGTAGGATTGTAAGCCCCTCGCGGGTTAGGGTCCTCCTCTCCCTCTGTCGTGCAATTGTTCATTGTTTCTTTATCTTTGTAACCTCGTTTTACTTATGTAATGTATGTTAAATACCCCTCGATAGTACAGCGCCCTGGAATCAATTGGCGCTTTAAAAAATAAAAATATAATAATATTTAATAAGATTAATAACTTAATAATTTTAGGCAGGTTCAGGGGGGGATATATAGGCAGGCGGCTGGGGTATATAGATAGGTTCAGGGAGACGATTTAGGCATGGCTGGGGTATATATTCATGAGGCAGGGCAGGAACATTAAGTAATTACGTACCTCGGTCCCACGTACCTCGATGCGCTTGCACGCCTGCCGCTGTGTCTCAAGGCAGCGGGCGGCAGCGAATCTATGTGACGTTAACTCGGGCCGCTCACACTTGATGCCAACCCGAAGAAGTCGGGAGCCAGCTGAAGGATAGATGTAGCTGAGTTGGACGCGGATGCGTCCCCCTCTTGCTTCCGTGAGACAAGCGCGCGCCTTTGAATGCTCCGGGCGTTCAAGAGGTGAGGGATGTGCAGGGCCCCTCAGCTCCGCGCCCGTTGCAGGGAATGCTTAAGTTCACTGCCGGGCGGGGCCTCAGGTCTCCAGCATTTACATGGGTACACTATACTTGGTAGACGGGCTCTGACACGGGCACAGCATGCTACGTCTGCTTCTGGGTAGTTACACCCCCTGGGTATTAGGCCAGTGCTTATGAATGCCCACAGTTCCTACGTGGGGAGGAACGAGGATTCACCCACACCTGGAGATCTGTGCTTAAACGCTCTATGGCCTGTTTACCCCTCACAGAATCCCATGTTAACCCAGGTAGTTGACCCCATTATAGGGGACAGATTGGTAGTGCCTTGGTTGGTTAGGATCCAGGGGTAGGTGGTAAGGCATTAACATAGGTTCCCGGTTGGGGTTGGCAAATTGGTTCATAGTTAGCGGCAGTAGTTAATGATAGGGCAGCCCCAAGGTTTAGGTGGAACAGGCCACAGGTAAATTTAAATAGGCAAGTAGATTAAGCTTGCCACTGTTACGCTGTTGGTGGGACCCAGGGTAGCTAGGTTACGACGGGCTATAGGGAAGCCCCAAATATGGGCAAGGCAGGGCTTTTAGCTAGGCTTCCAACGGGGCCATATAGGTGGGGCCTGGGTTTAGGGGAGCTACAGGGGGCCCCATATTGCGTAGGCAGGCCGTGTTTAGGTAGGGTTTATAGGGCGGGGCTATAATAGGGCTGGCAAGGTTATATTTAGGCTTCTTTAGGATCCACATGTAGGACAGGCAAGCGGGGTTTAGGTTGGCTATTGGAAAAAAACTTTGCGATTTCTTCAGGTCTCTATTTATGAATCAAAGATGTTTAAGTGCCACGGAAACTTTCATTTTCGTGCATCATCTAATAAGATTCGGGCAGGCCATTTCAAGCTATATTTTACCTCTTCTCGAAATAGAAAGCAATCATACCAGGCATCTCACTGGGTTCAATCCGACCTCACGCCTTATCCAGGGAGTATAAAAAAATAAAATACATAAAAAAAAAACTCCAACCCTGCAAGCTTCCACTTTACCATTATGATCAGACACTGTGAGATGGGCAGAGCTGCGCATAAAAAACAACGCACAAACATGGAGGCTCCCCTGACCTCCACATTTAATAGGTTTTTTAAATCTAGCAATAATACAACCAAATAATAGGTTGCTTTTAGGGGGCACCATGCGGACAGGCAGGGTTTAGATAGACGCGTAGGGGCTCCCCATTTATAGATCTGACACGCAAGGATTTAGGTTAGTAAGTTATAGGGCCCATATAGGCAAGGCTGTTCGTAGGTAGCTATTATGAGGCCCCACATATAGGTTTGAGGGGCAGACCAGACAGGGTTTTTGGGTAGGCTTACTGGGGGTCTTTTAGGTAGGGCAGGCAGGGTCTAGGTTTAGGCTATTGGGGCACATTCTAGGTGGGGCTGGGCTTAGGGACAGGCTAGTTTGTTTATTGTTAAAAATATAAGATGCAACTTTTTCACCTCGTTTATTGGCCACGGTCCCTCGATGGGAAACAGTTCAGCTCATGGGCCAGTCTGTGGCTGGTCGTAGCGGGGCAGCTGGCAATTGTATATGGGACGTCATCACATCCACCCACATTAAAACACTGTGGGACGGCCTGATGCTAGGCGTCGAACTCGTAGTTCATGCTAACCAAGGGCAAGTGAGTCCCCGGCGCCGACCGCTGTATCCGCGCAGCCGTTCGTTATGGTCCAGCCGCTACAGTCGCTAAGCTTCGGCTTAGGGGCTTTAGGACTTGGCGACGGCACAACAGCGCCGGTGGGCGGGAGGGGCGGACTATCTTGTAATGTTCGGTTGACGCCGGGACGCAATACAGTTTAGATGCTTCAGCGGAAGCATGAGTTAGCTCGCGGGAGTAATGTATTCTGTGGCCGCAGTCAGGATTGCCAGGCTCTGTGCGCGCCGGAGTGCACAAGCCAGGCGGCAATGTGCAGCGGTCATCACGCTGCCCCGGCGGCGCAGGCCTACGGTGACGTTCCACGCTGACTGAAGAAAATGACGGGAGGCAGCGACAGCGGCGGGGAGCGGGAGGTCAGGTAAGTGGCTGTCAGGGGTATTACTTTTAATTTTAGCGCTATTTCATGTTGGGGGTATTATCTTTGTTATTATGGTTGCAGGCGTGGTGGGACTTTTATCCTACTGTTTATATGTGCAGGGTGGGGGGGGGGCTATAATCTATTGTTATATTTGCAGGGCAAGGGGGGCTTATATAATCTATTGTTATATGTGAGGGAGGGGGGCTGATATCTATGGTTATATGTGACAGGGAGAGGGGATATTAATACTTACTGTTAATATGTTGAGGGAGGGGGGGGGCATATTATCTATTGTTATATGTGCAGGGAGGGGGCTGTTGATCTATTGTTATATGTGCAGGGAGGGGGGACGCTTATCTTACTGTTATATGGCAGGGAGGGTTGCTATTATCTACTAGTTATATGTGAGGGGAGGGATATGCTATTATCTACTGACTTATGTGCAGGGAGGGAGGCTATTTTTTTCTGTTATTTGTAGCAGGGAGGGGGGCCTATTATTACTGTTTATTTGGGCAGGGTGGGGGCTATTATCTACTGTTACAGGTGCAGGGGAGAGGGTGCTATTATCTATTGTAAAAAATTAGGTGCATGGGAGGAGGGCTATTTTCTATTGTAATATGTAGCGGGAGGGGGGGGCCTGTATCATATTGTTATATGTGCAGGGAGGGGGGCTATTATCTACTGTTATTATGTGCCCAGGGAGGGATGCTATTTATCTTTTAACTGTTTTATGTGCAGGGGAGGGGGGTATTTATCTATGTTTATACTGTTGCAGGGAGGGATGTATTATCTATGTGTTATAGGTGCAGGGAGGGATGATATTATCTACTGTTATATTGTTGCAAGGGGAGGGATGCTATATATCTACTGGGTTATTGTGCAGGGTGGGATGCTATTATCTTATGTTATATGTGCTGGGTGGGATGATTTTATCTACTGTTTTATGTGCAGGGAGGGATGCAATTATCTTACTGTTATATGTGCAGGGAGGGGGGCTATTAATCTTATTTGTTTTATGAGCAGGGTGGGGGGGCTATTATTACTGTTATATGTGAAGGGAGGGAGGGCTATTATCTACTGTCATATGTGGGGAGGGATGGCTAATAATTCTACTGTTATTGTGCAAGGGAGGGGCGGGGGGGCTCTTATTCCTACTGTTATAATGTGCAGGGAGGGGGCTATATAATATGTTCATATGTGGGCTGGGAGGGGGGGCTTTATCTACTTCATATCGTGCAGGGGAGGTAGCTATGATCTACCTACATTTGTTGCTGTGAGGGGCCTATTATGATACCTACATATGTGACTGTTGCAGGCTATAGCTACCTAAAATATACACGTTTTGCTGTGGGGCCTATAAAGCTATTCTATATACATGTGGGGGACCTCTTAACCTGCCTATAAAACCTGCTGGGGGACCTAAACCTGCCTATATACCTGCTGGGGGGGACTTAAAACCTGCCTATAGACCTGCTTGGGGGGGGACCTTATACTTGCATTTATACCTATTGGAGGATCCATAACTTGACTTTTTACCTGCTGGGGGCACCTAAAAAAACTGGCCGCTATCATACCCTCTGGGGGATTCCCATAACTTGCCTAGATAACTACTGGGGGATCCATAATAACCTGCTATTATACTGCTGGGGGGTCATATAAACTAACACAGCCTTACTACTGGGAGATAATAAAAGATTTAACCACCTTTGGGGGGGTTATAAAACTTTAATGGGGGACCCTTTTACTTCCTGGGAGGAACATAAATTTACTGCGTTGTGAAAGTCGCTAACAGTCGTTAAGCCGGTTGTTAAGGGCTATAGATCAAGTCAGTTGTTAAGGAAGTTAAAGCAATCGACTCCGCGGTCTACAGTCTAAGTTGTTTAGCCAGATGTTTAAGGCACTCACAGGCGGATGTTAATGACCTTAGCTATCGAACTCAGGGGAACTTCTCGTGGCAGTCCTGCCTTTGAGCGCTCGGGCCAGAAGACCCAGGTGTTCAGAGGCAGGTTATGCTGGGCCCGCGGCTGCGGCGGGTGCAGGAGCGAGACTACCAAGGGAGCAGAAAAACTAGCAGCTGCTTACACCCCTGCATATCACACTTTATGTGGGTTGTGTACACTAAAGAAATACCATGGTTTTTTTTGTTTTTTTTTTAAACAATGATTTTTATTGTGGAAAAGATAATTATTTGCATCATTTACAAACATTCCCATTCGCATTATGCAAATAAACATTGAATATGGGAACCTGTTAAATGCTCCAGATTGAACACTGTACACTTCTCCATTTATTAAAAAAAAAATTAAAAATTTAAACCAAGTCTAATCTTTCAAACATGCTTATATGTCCCTCCCTAACCACCAACCATCATCTGCGGAAATGGGATAATTTTCTGTAACCAAAAAAGTTGATATGGGGTGTAGCCACTCGTTTCCATCTTCAAAGATATTTATATTGAATAAAGCCCCCACTACCCAAGTGCGGAGAATTCCTCCCCTGCTAACCTTTCTGCCCTGGCTTAGCCAACCCAGGACCTTTGTCGTAATCGTTCCCCTACCTCTAGTCTGCCCAGTGACCCAGCAATTTTTTCCTGAGGTAGTAATCAGAAAGTGCGGAGGGTACAGGTGATCCTTCTGCCGGGCCCTGCCTCTTTCATCGAGAAAGTTTAATGATAAAAATCTCTCCAATTTTTCGTTTTAAAGTATCTTCTTCAACACAAAGCGGCTTATTATTTGTTTTCCGCCAATACATTTCAGCTTTTATCTTTAGTTAGAGAAATCTTTTGATCCATCAGGGATAGCTTCATCTTTGTTCGGTACTAGACTTTCCTTCAACCCAATGTCTTTAGGATTTAAACTATATTAGCAAACAGCAATAACGTGTGCACCCCCTTGTGATTTATTAAGGCAGGAGTCTCTCCCGTTCTGTTGTTATTAGCTAGGATATAATGGAATACTGCACTTATAGGATCAACTCGTTCCTCTACATTCACCCAACCTCTCTGATTCTGGGCAAAGAATTCTCATCCCAATATTTCTTTAGCTTCGGGCAATGCATATTTCATGTAAACAGGTCTTGCATTCTGTAGCTTAACATTTTGGTGCATTCCTGAGAGGAGTGAGCTGGAGCGTTCCTGGAACGGAATGATAAACGCGGTAAGTGGCTTTTGTGGCCATGCGGGATAAAGAAATCTTTTTTCACCTCCAGTATTTCATTAATAATAGAGGTCTAATTTTTCCACAACCATGATCTGAACGTAATGCCAGGACTCCTTAGTTGGTGTGAGCAAATCATCACATAGCTTTTGTAAATCTTTGGACAGGGACCCATTTAACCGGACTCCTGTCCTCATACCTGGATTTATCTAATATGCCTGCCGTCTCTGCCGCCGCTAGATTTTGAAATCTTAGATTTACAAAAAACGGTCATCCATTACCGATATTGGAAGGACTTTGGCCCCCTCCTTGAAAGGTATTTTCTCTTTCATTCTGTTGCCCACTTCATGAAATCCTTTATTATACGTCTCATTGATTGATGTACCTGAAAAATTACAATCTTTCGGTTCTGGCCACCTAGATATCCTTAAATGCTTTCACACACATTTGTCACTCGCTATTACTTATGGGCACTCAAACAGGCCAACTTATCTGATTTTATTTATGTGTTTACAGTCTGGGTATGGCAGGTTTCAATCAATTTTTTCATTAAACCACACCCATATTTATGAAAACAAGGGCTGGGACCATTGTAAAAAACCTTGGGGCCACTTCTTACCGTTATGTTTCACCCCTCACACCCTAATAGATTGTAAAGCTTCACGAGGCAGGGACCCTCCACACATACTTGGTTGTCTTCATTTGTAAGTACTTTTAAGGTGTAATGTCTGTATGTTTACCATTGGAAATTTTGTAAGTGTGGGGAATATTGTTGGCGCTATATAAATAAAGATTATTATTATTATTATTATTAGGTCCCCTATAGATCTTATATTCTTACTCCTCCATTCCACAAAAAACTTATTTTCCCTCCCTGCCGGAAATACCATTGTAACGGGTACGGTGGATTCGCTTGTGGTCCACAGCAGCGATGATACTTTAAGCACGCAGGGAACGGAATCATAACGTAGCCAAATTGGTTTTTCCCCATGAGGCCCGTCCGCAATAGCGGGATGGACTTGACTGCGGGTGAGGCTACCAGGTCGAGTTTACCCTGGACTGTTGACTAGCTTGCGGAGGCGGGCCGGGGGACTGCGTGGTACAATAAATCGTAATCAAGAGGTTGAAGTCGGGACAGGCAGAAGGGTCAGGGGCCAGGCATCAGCAGAGGTTTCGTGGTCAGAGGACGGGGCAGAAGGTCAGGGGCAGGCGGCAAGCAGGGCAAGGTCTGGAAACGTTGGCGGAACGGAAATGGTACTACGGGGGGAAAATGCCAATACCAGGCCTAGGCCACAACCAATACTCTCTTAGCTCCACCATCGGGAAATGGCAGGAAGTGCGGGGGGCATTACCGCTAAAATAGAACAGCGGCTGTTTATTGACCAAATTATCCGGGGCGGCTGCCATTTCAAATCTAGGAAGAAGCGGCGCGCGCGCGCTCTAAGACACAGGTGCACGCGGGTCCCGGCGGTGGACAGGCAATTGGAGGGGAGCGCAGCGTTCTCCGTGAGTGGGTTGCGTGGAACGGGTAAGGGGACGGCGCCGGTGGGCCGGGGGGGACAGGAGCGGGGTGGTCGCGAGGCATGCTGGCAGCTGCAAGGCCGCCGCACCGGAAAAGGCCCCTGCGGCCGGGGGGGACAGCTTGGAGCCGCGCCGTCCCCTGTGACAAACCATGATTTATATGCAAACCTTTGCCTATTAGTACACTCAGGCAATTAAGGTTCTTTTGACTTTTTCTGACTAAAGACAAGACCTGTGAGTTTATATGTACAAACCTCCATGTGCTCAGAGCTGCTGACGTAGCATAACTAATTTCGGAAAAACGTTGGAGATTTGTATTCCAGCTTGCACTCCAATTGGTGACATTAAGATCATAGATTCAGTACCTTGATGGCAGTGCAATCAACTGCGTCTAAGGCAAGTAAGATATTAGGCGTGTATTATAAGATGCATGGCGACTTTGCTTTGGACAAGGGGGGGGTGGTAAATAATTTCTACGCTGTACAATGCATTTGGTGCGGACCTCACTTAGATATATTGCTGTGCAGTTCGTGGGCCCCAGTTTATAGAAGAGATGTATATGGGAGCTATAGAGATAGAGTTGCTACCAACGTCCGTGTCAACATAACTTACGTGATCAGGGGAACAGAGTCATAGTCTTTAGTTTATGAGGTTCGAGGTTATGTAGTTTGAAACATTTTTAGTCCCAGAGAAAAGACAGCTTTCATCGGGGGGACGATGTATTAATTAATTTAAATTTATAAATGGTTCCCTACAAAAAAGTAGTGGGAATAATTTATTTTCATGTTAAAGCCCCTCAGTTAAAGACAAAGGGACATTCCCTCCTCACTAGAGAAAAAAGGATTCAATCTCAGAGGAGGGGAAAGTGTTCTTCACTGTGAATCTGTGGAATAGGCCCTGCCTGAGGGAGCTGGTCACAGCAGGAAAATCTGTTTAGAGAGTTTCAGAAACGCGATTAGATAACTACCTGATAAACTATAAGGAATTATGAATGGTTTATGTAGCCAATGTAAATTTCTTCTGGATTCTGGCTGGTAGCTGCTCTGGGTCAGAGGTGGGTCTCCCCTGGAGCTGATTATTGGTTCTTGACTTGTGGGTTTCGGGGCAATTCACAGTGGGGAGGCATGGTCTCTTTAAATCCTAGTCATTACTCTTCACCCACATTTTATCACACATTGGTTGAACTTGATGGACACACATTCCTTTTTCAACCGGTATTACTTATTGTAACCATTGTAAGAACTACATTTTTTCTTATCACTACTCCACTCTTCCTATTTCCAAGGACTTCTCTCGTGCTGACACCATTCTCCTCGGATGCAATTGCTTTGGACCATAAAACACATTTATTCCATGATGTCTTTCGTGTTTCACAATTTTACTGCAACCCATAAGCTATTAAGAAATCTACAGAAACAGACAGAAATCATTAGAAAAGGTAATGTCTCTGTGAGACAATGACTACCCTGTATTTTGTCTTACAGTGATGCAGCTATTGAGCACTGCCATGTGTGCTTTGTATACAGGTAAGTATTTCTTTCCATATCATATGTGGCCTAAAGGTCAGATTTTATGTATTATTGCTGTATATTTACGTTAACCTCATACAGAAATCCTTAACATTTTCATCCTAGTGTTTGTAACAGAGGTTGTTAGTCACTGGTCTTCCATATTTTCTATTCCCTGTGGGGCCTCACAATTCTAAGAAATTTCTCTCTGTCATAATTAGTTATGGAATTTTGTCCCTAGTAAGTCTTGTTATCTCCTATTTAATTTATTGGTTGGAGTGTGTATCTATTGTCTAATTATTGCGTCTTGTTGGTTTAGTACTACTCAGGATCAATAATGCTGCAAAGGGGAAATAGTTGTAGCTCGACTCACTCTAAGCCAACACAATGCTGCCTTGGTTGCACCCATTAGGCTACAGAATTACCACCTCAAATATAGAATTAAAATAAAATGATGTCAGGACCCTCATGTAGTCAATACAGATCCAGGGATCCTCCTTCTGTTGATAACAAAACTAAGCAAATTCCAAGTGATTCAGCACTGCACATAAATTACATTTGGTAATTCCATTAATTTTTTTCCCATCATCTTAGAATATCCCAATTCTACACCTTAGCAGAGAAAAAATCTGCCTTATTTGTATCTATGCAATTTTCAAGTTTCGTGTAAGGCCATGTCTAGACAACACTGCTTTTTGGTGGGATTTTTAAGTGGATTCAGTATTTAGAATCCGCAAAAAATCCGAACCTGTAACCAGTGCCCATTAGGAACAACATATAGAAAATCCAAGCTGTAGTCTAACCTCAGTCCTTGAATTTTACTATCGTCGGCTTTTCCGTAAACCGGGTTTATGTGAGTGTGATTGCTATTTTAATCCGACATCGCTATCTCAGCAAATTCTAATATTATGTTCTAATGTGATTTAAGCGTTCAGACATCATTACAAGTGTATTTGTGTTAGGTGCTTGCTCTGAGCATTTTACAAGTATGTGTTAGGCGAGTTTCATAATAGTTAATGTTGTTAGGAGCGTTAATCAAAGTGTGTGTTAGGCGATTTCTTATACTTGTATTGATTAAAGCCTATGCACCTCTGTGCGGCGATGTGCCTAGATAGAGGCATTACGACTCTACCAATGAAATGTTTTGTTGCGGCGATTTAGCACAAATCGCAGCACATAGCTTTTTCAAGTCTAGCATATGCGTTTATGTAATGCCCCTATCGAGGCAATCATCGCGCACAGAGGCGCTTAGCTTATCTTTACAAGGATATGAAATGCGGCCAACACAACACTTGTAACGGCGCCTTAAAACCATACTTGTAAAAATGTGAAATGCACCTAACCCACATATACACTTGTATTGATGTGCTTAATGAGCCTCAGTAGGTTGCATTTCCTTATGGACGGCGGCATCAGTGGCCAAATTACCCACGTTATTAGGCGAACTTATGTTTACTATGCAAGGTATTCCTGACGCCATGATTGTTGATGGGTCGGATTTTTCTGCCGCACTTTACACTTATTTAATGCGCCCAAAGTCTGCGTTGTTTAATTACTCACATTATTGTTATCAATCGAGTCCTTAAACAAGAAGCAATTTTCTTAGATCAGTCCATCATTGGCAAGGTTTTTGGTTGGATTCTCAGACAGTTTTCAGATTTGATAACCAAAACTTTCAAACCCTCCACTTAGAACTTTAATAGAAAATCCGTCAGCTGTCCACATGAACAGATTTTATGCCGGATGGGTTTTTTAACCTACGATGGCCTTTCGAGCAAATTTTAAGTTTGCATCAATCTTCCGCACTGGTTTTCGGGCGTAATATGTGCATTTCAATAGTCGAGGAGGACAGGCGAATCCACAAACTGCGGACAGAACTGTCCCTGAAAACCATCCAAAATACGACAGAATACCGTCTGGATTTTTAAGACAGAATCTGATGGTTATGTTGTCACTGCCTTGTGGACACTCCCTTAGGGGCAATGTGAAATCATTCTCCATTTTTTGGTGTCGATTGCTTGGCCTCATTCACTAATATTTCAGTACATCGCTATGAGTGCAGATTTTCTATGAATTTAAAAGTCATAATGTGCATCATTCCTCCTGATTGTTCTGTAGAACATGTTACGGTAGCAACAAAGTGACCCATAGTTTACATGTCATATCCTCCCAGTGGAATACTGTTTAATCAAGTCTGAAAGCTCATCACAAACTTTTTGCTTCTTCTGCCACCTGCTGGGGATGCCTTCTGGTATATTGTCTATTATGAGTGCTGTTTTCTAAGGATGTATGGCTGCAGGCTAAATGGAAAGGTAATAGAAATAATAATAATAAACTTTGTGTGTGGTATTCACCTTTCCTGGATTCCACGCCAGTGAGGTCACCTGCCAGCACCACACGCACACTCTTTGTATCCACTGTTGGACGTGCCTAACACTCCAGGTGACTTAGTATTTCTGTGGCATCTGGTGTTAGTCAACAGGTGGTTAAACACTGCATGCTCAGTACACGTGACCCTAGACATCCTTGATACCGGCAAATGCCAAAATCAGAAGGCCACTATACGAAAACAGTATATGGGCCTCTTTATTTTCAACTACTAATTCAATGGTACATATCAGATGATTGTCCTTTAACTCATCTTACTGTCGCCAGTCGCATACCTGAATAAGCATTCTTATGATATCACAGTCTCTTACTTGACCCAAACTAGTTGTTATGTGACAAAAACGTAAGCAATTAGTACACGAGTGATCTCATACTATGTGACCTGTTTGAAATCCACGTATGGAAACTCAAGATTTTACCTCACTTTATCACATTTCTGATATCACAGAAGATGATAGTTGTGCTCTTAACGGAAATATAATTTTGATATCACGGGATCTCATAGGTAGGGCGCAAGGCGGGAATGTCAAGGGCACCTGTGGACAGGTGCTGTAGTCTCATTTAGAGTCACAAAAATCATTTGTTTGCAGTGATTGCCTCAAAAGGTTGTTCAACAAAATATTAAGTTATGGGCACTATTATTTTTATCCCAGCCAGTTTCATTATTTATTTTTTTAGTTTTCTTTTGAACCACAATTCAGAAGCAATATCTGATTCTTTTTTTTTTATTTTCAGTAAATTTAGATTTATTATCACGTTTGTCAGTTTCACGTTATTTCAGTGACCATTGTAGGTTGTCCTTTCTTTAAAGGAATTTGGTCACAGGTGTACAGTATATATTTGCCCCTGTTCCTGGTGTGTCCTGGAATTGACTGCTGACTGTTCCCTTTGTTCCTTGACCTAACTTTATCATCTTTTATCATCTTGCTTTGGTTTGTCTTCTGACTATGACTCATGGTTACAAGTCTGGACTTGGCTCTGGTCCATTCTTTTGTCCCAACTCCATTCTTTCCTCCTCCTATGAATTCACTGTCTATACTCTGGCTCTGTTCTCATCTGCTGATTCCAATATGCCACTCTGCTTCCCAGAAACAGTACATTAGAATTAGACATATAAGCAGTGTCACACTGCTTTAAATGCTCATTTTTTATTTTGTACAATGAACTTTACAATGCACTTTTATAAAACTTTACACTGTACTTTTAAATGAACTTAAAGATCATTTGCACTGTGAATCACACCCTTATTCATGGCATGAGTCTAGCACTGTTTCCCAACAGTACATGCCCAGGACTTACAAGCTTTACATGTGCAGTCATACAGTAACCAAATAATACCACAATACAAGTGGCGAATAATATCACCATACTAATACTGACCAAATCAGTATACTAAGATCAATATCATAAATAATTACTGTATACAAAGGCCAAATAATACCACTACATCATCATCACCACCACATAGTGACTTAATAATACCATCATATTGTTTCTGAAGATAAAAAACTAAGACCAATATTACCAGCTTATAATGATTACAGTGATTACAGTACTGTTGCAGCCAGTTACTCACAGATGACATCTTCTGTGGTTTGAGTCATTCTCTATCCCTATTCTTCTCTATCTCCCTCCACCATAATAATTTTTTCCAGCCGCGACTCATCAGTATAGTATTTAACCCACAAAATATGTAAGACTCTTCATTTTTCCAGAACCCCCTTACCTATTCCCTACATCTATACAAACTCCTCATCCATAGTGTCCCAAATGGTAATAAGGACCCATTTGGTGTCTCACAATTATCGTACCAAAGAGGAGGTAGCACCCCACATTAATTGGGTAGATAAGTAGGTGGACCCCTCCTGTTACATAGGTAGAACTCCCATTAGGGAGTTCTACCTCTCTCTGTTCCCCCACTAAGCAGTTGGTTTGACTGGTGCAGGTGGCATGATGCAGTGACCCCATCACATTGCCTGCAACAGGATGCTCCCCATGACATCTTGAAAGCCCTAGGTAGCCTGAGGTAGGCAATGTGAGGCAGTGACATCATGACCCAATTTTCATTCCCAACGTCTTTTAGGCTGCAGGCCTATAGAGAAGTGGTGGGACAGCCATAATTCTCAACTGTATGCACTTTTAGTATCAGAAGCGGGTTACTTAGAGAAACAGATGTAATACCAAATTATTAACAACAATTTCAGCTACAAAGTAGACTAAGGGCGACATGTCCCATTAGGGGTGCACCTTTTTTAGCTGTAAATTGCGCCCAAAAACTGTTGACACTCTATTCTCTATATAAATGAACTATACAATACAAGAAAAACAAAAGAGAGGGCTACATAGCATATTAAAAGTACAATTTTATTAAGGTCAAAAATATTAAACAATCAAAAAATAACATAAGAAAAAAGAAAGAAAAGACGATGTCAACAAAACAAATGGTGCAACAACATGTGGATAAGGTTATAAAAGGTTGGGCTCCATCCCATATAAAAGGCTTTATATAGTATCAAAAGTTTCTTTATGATAAAGTATACAAAAGCCATCAATAAAAAAGGAAGGGATACATTATATAGTCAAAAACAAAACATATAGATCTGTTCTTACCCATAGGAGTGACACCAAACGCCCCAACGCATATTTCACAAATGCTGATGATCTATATGTTTTTTTTTTTGACTATATAATGTATCCCTTCCTTTTTTATTGATGGCTTTTGTATACTTTATCCTAAAGAAACTTTTTATACTATTATAATGCCTTTTAAATTGGAGAGAGCCCAACCTTTTGTAACCTTATCCACATGTTGTTGCACCATTTGTTTTGTTGACATTGTCTTTTCTTTCTTTTTTTCTTATGTTATTTTTTTATTTTTTTAATATTTTTGTCCTTAATAACATTTTACTTTTAATATGGTATGTAGCCCTCTCTTTTGTGTTTCTTGTCATTGCATATTTTTTAGTGGTAACCATATATTTGTCACGGTTGGAGGTAATGGATCCTCTGGACCACCGCAAGCGATGGTGTAAGCCACGCTAGGGAGCAGAATCTAAGTAGGTCCCGGTTTTCACCAGAGCCCACCGCAAAGTGGGACGGACTTGCTGCGGCGGGAGTCTACCAGGTCGCTACCCCTGACGTGACTTGCTTGCGGAGGCAGCCGAGGTGTAGCGTGGCACAAAATCGGAAGGCAGGCTCGTAGTCGGGGACAGGCAGAAGGTCAGGACAGGCGGAAATGGTTCGTGGTCGTGGACAGGCAGGAAGGTCAGGGCAGGCTGCAAGGTTTGTGGTCGAGGGATAGAGGCAAACGGTACGGTACACGGTAATCAAAACAAGGCTTCAGGAACGCTTTCTCAATAGGCAATGGGCACTAAAGATCCGGCAGGGTAACCAGGAAGAGGCAAGGCTTAAATAGGGGCAGCGACCGGCAATAGCCAATTACCGGTGCGCTGGCCCTTTAAATTTAACACTGCCGGCACGCGTGCTCCCTAGGGAGCAGGGCCGCGCGCGCTGCGGGACAGAGGCTGCAGCAGGAGCATGGCCGGGTAAGTATACAGGCGGACAGGCAGGGGGATGAGCGCGCCCGCGACCCGAAATGCGGGTCGCAGCGCCGCCCGGTAGCGGTACACGGATGCGCCCGCGACCCGGGATGAGTGTCGCAGGGGCATCCGTGACAGTACTCCCCCCTCCCCCCTTTGGGCTCCCCCTCTTTCTGGCCTGAAGGAATCTCTGGATAACATTATGGTCCAGAATATTGTCCTCTGGTTCCCAGGACCTTTCTTCGGGCCAGAACCCCTTCCAGTCAATGAGAAAAAGGCGCTTCCCTCTGACCGTTTTCATATCCAGAATCTCCTTTACAGTAAAGACATTGGTGGCGTCAGCCTCAGGAGTGGGAGGAGCAACTTTCCGAGAAAAACTATTTAGGATGACCGGCTTCAGAAGAGAGACATGGAAGGAGTTCGGGACCCGCATAGTGGGAGGAAGGCGGAGCTTGTAGGCCACTGGGTTTATGCGCTTCAGCACCTCGAACGGACCCAAGAACCGGGGACCAAGCTTATAGCCGGGGATCTTGAGGCGGATATACTTCGCCGACAACCACACCTTGTCACCAGGAGAGAATATGGGAGAAGGTCTTAGTTTTTTGTCATTGTATTTGGTACGAGGGGAACCCCCCGGGAGAAGACTGGTGTTCTGATTCCAGACGGCTGTTAGGCCCCGGCCCAAACTCACCCAGGGCTGGAACCTGGAGGGAGGGGAGAGGGGGCGCAGATTCGCCATAGACAAGAAGGAGCGGCCCGGCAGACTCCGATTTGGGGGAGTTGGGAAACTGAGCCAAAGGGTAGCAAGTTAACCAATCATCCGACATGGGGAAAGACGAAGTGTCGCAGATAGCAGCCCAGATTTGATTAACCCTCTCCATTTTCCCCTTTTAGATGGGGGAGGTAGAAGAAGAGAAGTCCTTTTTCACTTGGACTGGCCACAGAGGGGGGCCCCAAAACCAGGAAAAAAATTGGATCCCAAACAAAAAATGTGCTGAGGAACCCCATGCAGCGGGATGTGTTAAAAAAAACTGCCGGGCAAGGCTGGGCGAGGGGTAGACCGGCAGGGGAAACAAAGTGGGACTTTTGGAAAAGGGTCTAATCCAGAAGGTATTCCCGGGGAAGGCGGAGATCAGTAATAAAGCCCATAGCCCGGGTCCGGGGACACTGGAATCGGAACGGCTGAAGCGGGCCTCCGGGCCTTAAACAAACACTTTTTACGGGCACAGGAAGTGCAGATTTCACGAAATAAAACATCCCCCGGGGCCAGGCCACCAAAAAAAAAGGGAAATTTAAGAGAGCAAAGATTTTGCCCCCCCTGGGTGCCCAGCCACACGGAGCAATGACCCCAAGCAGTATCCTTTTCCCCTTTTGGAGCTGGGCAAAACGTAAGTTTGGGGGAGGAATTCGTTGAAGGTAAACGGGCGCAAGGGATCAGCCGTTCGGGGGAAGACGCCCCGTGGGGGGGTTTTCGTCCCCATCTGACAGAGGCACGGGAGAGAGCGGGCCCTTGACTTTCTTCTCCCGCTGGGGGGAAATGGATCAAAAATAAAACCGGGGGAAAAAAAAAGGATCAGGGGGCTTGGCGCGATTAAGACTTTGGGGGCTGTTTGAAGATAAGGGTTCTTGTGTCATGTAGATGTTACCGAGTGACGGCATCCCCCAAGAGAAGCGCCTTTCCCAAGGGCCCACTTAAAGGCCAGAAATTTCCCGGTCGCCAAGGGAAAAATTTTCCCTTCCCGGCCGAAAAGGTTTTAGAGAAAAACCCGCATGTGGGGGCTTCCCTTTGGGGCCCTTTTTTTGGGGTGACCCCGCCCCGGCCCCCACTGGGGAGCGTCACTCTAAAAAAATGGTCTTTTTGTTTGGCCCGGGAGAGTACAGGTGCAAACGAAAGCAACTTAAATTTTAAAAAAGGCTTTTCCCACTGGTGGCCACAGCTTGGATTACTATTCTTCTTGGTTAGCACCACTATAGGCGACATAAGGGGAAAAAAGTGGTATGAACTCCCTATATATTGGCGAAGCCCAGAAATCTCTGTTTGAGGGAGCCCCCGGGCGGGCCCACTGTAAGATGGCAGACAGTTTCATGGGATTCATCGAGACCCTGGCCCAAAATTAAATTACCCGGGGAAAGGGGGAAGACTTTTTTGTAAAAGAGGCACTTCTCAGTTTTGGAAACGACGGTTAGCACTAAAAGCTGAGAACTTGTCAAAGGGGGCCGGGGGGATTCGGATAAGGAAAAGACAAAATGTCACCAAAAATTAGACGACCCGCAGGTTTAAAAGGGGTCTATGAAGATGTCGTTGACAAACTCCGGGAAGACTGCAAGGGCATTTACAAGTCAAGGGCATGACCAGGTTTTGAAGTGCCCACCCGGGTTTTTGAAGGCCGTCTTCCTTTGTCTCCTTCACAAATCCCGAATCAGGTTGTGGGCCCTCGTAGGTCCATTGGAGAAAATCTTGGCTTCAGGGGCCCGTCAAAAGCTTGGTAATCAACACAAGGGGGATCGATTTTTTATGGTGATCTTGTTGAGAAAAACGGGAATCGATACATGGTCGTGGGATCCCCCCCCTTCATTATAAAGAACCCTGCACCCCGGGGAGGAGGACTTACAAAAAACCCCCTTTTGGAGATTCTCTTTATGTAGGCAGAATAGCCAAGGTCTCAGGGACAGACAGGGGGGAACCCGCCCCGTGGGGGAAAGTTCCGGCAGAAGGTCAATAGGGCATCAAAAGGGGGGATGTGGGGGCAAGGTCTCCGCTTGCTTCTCGGAAAGATATCAGCATACTCTTGGGTACGGCGCGGGGAAAACCTGCCAGAGGTTAACAGTACAGAGGGAAGCGGTAAAAACCGGGGGGAGGTCCACCAAAACGAGCCCACTTCTGGGCCCCCAACGCAAGACCTTTCCCATCTCCATTTTAGCACCAAGC
The DNA here is from genome assembly GCA_025379985.1 of Phyllomedusa bahiana. NCBI lineage: Eukaryota > Metazoa > Chordata > Amphibia > Anura > Hylidae > Phyllomedusa > Phyllomedusa bahiana. The sequence continues at coordinate 55,400 of JAODAL010006260.1, read as the reverse complement.
ATGGCCTGCAGCCACGAAACCCAGAAAGGGGGCGAGGGAAACCGGGGGGAACCGTAAACAAGTCTCTCCTTTTGTAGTGCCCCCACTTTAAGGAACAAGGCTCAGACGGTACGGGCTGGGTCGCCGGGTCTCCCCCCCTGACAAGGAATGGCAAGGTTTCTCCAGGACCCCTGGGAGATTATGCTGAGAACCCGGGGAACGTCCAAGAAATTTCCAGCCGACCCAGATCCAAGAAGGGGAGAGGCTTGAAAGGGGTACCAACCCATGCCGACCAGGACGGGGATGGTCAAAAGAGGAGAGGGGTTGCCAACCCTAGGGACGCCTCTCCCACGAAGCCTGGTGCGCTCTTTCCCGGATGTTGCGGACGGACGGTCAAAACCCCTTTAGGGAAGTTTTTAGGGGGCCACGAAGACATAGGGGTTCCCCTTAACGCGTCGGTTAAGTTCCTGCGGAGTCAGGTGGGGGTCTATCCTTTCATGGCCCTTCCACGGCTGGCTGGGAAGGGCAGTGGGCGGTTTTGAAAACCGGCGCAAGACAGTAGATGACGTGTTTAGACCAGTTCAGCTTTTAGCAAGCTCCTCACGTTTCTCCCCGAAACGGATATCAAAACCGGGTTGCCAGATGGTGAGCTCATTAAAAGGAGACGGCGGGGTCCCGGGGGGGGAAGGCTCCTTGATCTGGCTGGAGACCCTTCTTTAAGTGGCGCACAATGCCCCATCGTTCAAAGCCAACTCCAATGTAGTGGCGGAAAAATTTCACGGAATAGTCACCTACGGAGGGGTTTCCTGCTCGGTTAAGTAAGGCGTCCCGGAAGACGAAGCTGGGCAGGCTCTTCGAAACACTGCAGAATCCCGTAGGAAAGGCAAATCACTGGACCGGGCCCTCGGTCCCAGAGAGGAGCGGCCCCGGCCAGGGCTTTTGGAGAGGAGACTGGCCCAAGGCCACCTAGACCTTTCCGATGGGAACGACAAGCCATAATTCCCCGGGAGGAACACTGGTGATGAAGCTCTGCAGGCCTTTGGGGTTCCCCTCAAACTTTGTGGCATGGACAACTGGGTTTAGGACCGAAGAAACCCCGGGCGGCTGCCCAGGATGGATCACCCGCACCGACTGCTGCTGCTGAGTGGTGAGGCTCTGCGTCATAGTAGACAGTTGGTTAAGTGCTGCGTTCTGCTTCTTGCTGGGGGCCCCGATGGGGGTTTTTTAAAACGGGCGATAGAGGCACCTTTGCGGGATCCAGGCCGGATCTTACTGTCACGGTTGGGGGTATGGAACCCTGGCCACCAAAACCCATGGTGTAAGCCAGCCGGGGAGCGGAATTAAGTAGGTCCCGTTTTCACCAGAGCCCCCCCGCAAAATGGGACGGGCTTGCTCGGCGGGAGTCTACCCGGGCGCTACCCCCGACGTACTTTCTTGCGGAGGCAGCCGAGGGGTAGCGTGGCCAAAATGGAAGGCAGGCCATAGTTGGGGGGCAGGCAGAAGGGCAGGACACCGGCCAATGGGTTTGGGTCTCGACAGGCAGGAAGGGAAAGGGCAGCTGCAAGGTTTTGGTCGAGGGGTGGAGGCAAACGGTACGGACACGGTAATCAAAAAAGGCTTTAGGGCCTTTTTCAATAGGGAATGGGGGCCCAAAGATCCGGCAGGGTAACCAAAGGGCAAGGGTTAAATAGGGGCAGCGACCGGGAATAGCCCAATTACCCGGGGCGGGCCCTTTAAATTTAACACTGCCGGCAGGCGGGGTCCCAAAAGGGGGGGGGGGCCGCGCCAACGCTGCGGGACAAGGCTGCGCAGGAGCGTGGGGGTAAGAATAAAGGCGGACAGGGAGGGGGATGAGCGCGCCCCACCCGAAATGGGGGGCGCAGGCCGCCCCGGTGCGGTACCGGATGCGCCGCAAACCCCGGGGTGAGGGTTTTTCGGGGCATCCATGACAGTACCCCCCCCCCCCTTTGGGCCCCCCCCTTTTCTGGTTCGGGTCGAGGGACGGAGGCAAATGTACGGTACAGGTAATCAGGACAAGGCTTCAGGGCGCTTTCCAATAGGCAAAGGGGACTAAAGACTGGCAGGGAATAGGAAGAGGCAGGGTTAAATAGGGGGACGGCCCCCTCAACCAATTTTGGGGCCTGGCCCTTAAATTTTTAACACTGCCGGCACGTGCGCCCTAGGGAGCGGGGCTGCGCGTGCCGCGGGACAGAGGCTGCAGAAGGAGCGTGGCCGGGTAAGTATATAGGTGGACAGGCAGGGGGATGAGCACGCCCGCGACCCGACATGCGGGTCGCGGCGCCGCCCCGTAGTGGGGCACGGATGCGCCCACGACCCCGGACGGGGGTTGCAGGGGCATCCGTGACAATATTTTGATTAAGAATTTTTTGGAGGTGTTGTGTACCCTCACAATAACACCTAGCCAATGCAGTCCCTATGAGCTATTTTTTTCTTTGCGAATAAACAAACTATAGTATACCAAAACTAGCTGAATTATACACCAGGCACAGCACATTGGAATGCGCCTAAAGTAGGCACATCAAATATGCTAGCAATGATATGCTATAGGCCTAAATTATGTTATGCTCCTAGATTACTATGCAAGTTATACCACACGCCAGATTTTTGACAGGTTCATTCAATCAGACGCACTATACATTCATTTAAAGCGCCTTAAAACTGGCGTGGCGGTGCCTCTTTTCGGACATGTCGCCCTATGTGTTTTGTCATGTATCTCTATTCAGCCAATGATGTCAGATGGAAGCATGCATAATAAGTGTTTGAACGTAACTGTTTTTTTTCTAAGCTGCGAGCATGCGCACTAGAAATATAGCAACGCTGACTAAAGAAGGTATGCATGCATTAAGCGCTATGCTATGATTGGCTGCTGGATATGCAACATTGCTTTAGCTCTAGATTAGCTTATTTTGGCTACTGTGATTAGTGGCTTTGTTGCTTGTCGCATATACATGTAGGGGTGTAACTAGAGAAATCTAGGCCTCATACCAAATTTCTGAATCCCTACCCCCCCCGCCAGCCCCTCCCTCACCATGCAGTTACTAAATAATACAAGGAGCAAGTACCTCGCCATATATATCACCATCATACTGCTACCAAACAAATCCCACTATACCAAGACCAACATTACCAATAATGCTTCTACATAAGGACCCGTTTATACCACCAGAACACAATCACAAACTACCACCACATAGTGACTGAACAATGTTATCGCCAAATAGTGACCATAGGGTTGTAGATACCAGTGTACACAGGCTTTGCAGACTGTATATTACTTCCATAGAGTAACCAGATAGTGGTAGCTACCAGTGTACACAGGCTCTGCAGACTGTTACCTCCATACAGTCACCATATAGTGGTAGATGCCAGTGTACACAGGCTCCCACAAGTCTTTCACTTTCCCTTTTCTTCTGCATCCAATCCAGACCGACTTGATGAATTCTCCTGGCCACCACTCGTCCCTGCATATTTGGACACAAATATCTTTTGTGTCCTGACTTTTCCAGCACCTTCCTCACTTTCTCTCACATCTGTACAAACTTCCCAGGGGTGGGTGAGAGGGTACAGGCCCCAGCTTAGAGGCACAGTCTCCTAGAGGGGTTGGAAGGAACATATGACTAACCCCCTGGAGACTGTGCTACAGCTTTAGCCTGTACCCCTCAGTACCCTTCATATTATCAGGTAGATAGGTTGAGGTTTCAGGTGGGTAGGTGAGCAGGGCCTCGGGTAGATAGGCCCCAGTTATCTAGGCAAAACCCTGTTAGATAGGTTGGTAGGATCTTGATAGGTTGGTAGGCTTTAGGTAGGTAGGTTTGTAGGCTCCAGGAAGGTAGATTGACAGGCCCAGTTAGGTAGGTAGGCTACAGGTAGTTAGGTAGGCCCCAGTAAGGTAAGTAGGTAGGTAGACCCCAGCTAGCTTAATAGATAGGCTGCAGGTGGGCCCCAGGTAGCTAGGTAGACTGTAAGTTGAATCCAGGTAGCCAGGTAGATAGACTGTAGGTGGGCTCCTGTATGTATGCTGTAGGTGGGCTCAAGGTAGCTAGGTAGGCTGTAGGTGGGCCCCAGGGAGGTAGATAGGCCAGGGCCAATTAGTAAAAAAGAAAGAAGATAATTAACTTTTCCCCATCCCTGCAATGCGACAAGTTGCAGTCCAACTTCTCCAAGTGGAGCCTGAAGTAGGTGGCGTGCTGTTATGATGTCATTGCATCGCCTACATTAGAACTACGGTAGGGGCCGACGCCTGGTAGGCTTAAGGCCTCAGGCTTTAAACCCACTAGACCAAAGGGCCGGGTAGAGTGCCATACTGATGCTCTACTTCACTAAGGGCTTTAACTATTTGTGTGCCAAGAGGATGTGCAAACAGTTAATCAGGCCATACAGTTGCCCTCACAATCCTGGGCCCTGCCTCAGAAAGCTTGAGACAGAGCGCCCCCTGTGGTGGCGGGCCCTGTAGTAGCTTCTACAGTGGTAGTTCCACCACTGCATACATATATAGATATAGGGTTTATAAAGTTCCTGTATTAAGCTGTCTCAGCAGTTCTTTGTGTAAGGGACTTCATTATCAATAGGAGGCAGTAAATCCTTTCTCTCGTCACCTTAAATGTTTTGAAGTTCTAATAATTAAAGTTAAGTTTTATGTACACTCCCCATTAGCGACACAAGTTGTCATTTGAGAAGGTGTGGCAAAAATCTTATAACAATATTATTATTACCTTTCGGTAACTCTAATGTATAATTATTATTCCCACCACAGGGATCATATTTATTTTGGTATTCAACTGTATGCACAGGCATACAGTTAACTAGCAGGGCAGGGCCTGATAGACAGCCTGTGACATTATCGATTCATGCTGCACACCCCTCTGCAATGTCATAGGCTGACAGTGAAGCTCTGCCCTGTATGAGGGAGGACCCAGCCATGAATTACAGACCGTTGGTAACAAGAACAAGTCCGGCAGTACTGTCTTTATGGTGGCACTGACTGTGGATTGAGGTGCACTCATTTTTTGCTATTAATTTTGTAGTATGACATACACAACAGGAAAGATTTATTGATAGTATCAAAGAATACATACATTTAGGAATCAATGAAAATAGCGCAGGTTGTACCTATCATAATGGTAAATTAGGTATAAAATATATGGCACACCTTACCTGGTATGATAGACGCACATCTTCCTTTTTACACATCTTGACTGGTGTTCATGTGCTCCAATATTGTGTGGCAGAAATTGGAGAATGTAAAGGATAATGCAGCTCTGCGGTTGGTGTAAAATGGTGAGAAAAAAATCCTGTTGCCCTATTCTTTCAAATAATTTACATCTTTCACACAAGATTGTGCTTCCTATCATTCTTTGATCCCAAACCCTATGTTCATTATTTTCACAGATATCTGACAAAGGCAAAATAACCTGACTTCTGATTTTCTGGAGATCCCTGACCATGCCAGCTGTATTTGTGCATACAGACCTTTAGTTCATGGCGCTCTGGAGGCTAATTATTGGCATTGTTCCAAAAAGGAAATTAAACAGATGATACAATTGATGTCAGTGCTGAAGTAGCAGATCACGAGAAAACACAGTCCTTAATCAGCAAATAAAGCTTGTTCACAAGTAGGTTGATTGATGCAAAAAAAGGTTCTTCATGATGAAGCACGTCATCTAATGTGTCTGTCAGGACAAGAGCCGAGTCCAGTATAGTTGAAATGGTCTCCATTTTTCTGTACTCTCTTGGATCAATGTACACTCACCGGCCACTTTATTAGGTACACCTGTCCAACTGCTCGTTAACACTTAATTTCTAATCAGCCAATCACATGGCGGCAACTCAGTGCATTTAGGCATGTAGACATGGTCAAGACAATCTCCTGCAGTTCAAACCGAGCATCAGTATGGGGAAGAAAGGTGATTTGAGTGCCTTTGAACGTGGCATGGTTGTTGGTGCCAGAAGGGCTGGTCTGAGTATTTCAGAAACTGCTGATCTCCTGGGATTTTCACGCACAACCATCTCTAGGGTTTTACAGAGAATGGTCCGAAAAAGAAAAAAACATCCAGTGAGCGGCAGTCCTGGGGCGGAAATCCCTTGTTGATGCCAGAGGTCAAAGGAGAATGGGCATACTGGTTCGAGCTGATAGAAAGGCAACAGTGACTCAAATAGCCACCCGTTACAACCAAGGTAGGCAGAAGAGCATCTCTGAACGCACAGTACGGCGAACTTTGAGGCAGATGGGCTACAGCAGCAGAAGACCACACCGGGTGCCACTCCTTTCAGCTAAGAACAGGAAACTGAGGCTCCAATTTGCCCAAGCTCATCGAAATTGGACAGTAGAAGATTGGAAAAACGTTGCCTGGTCTGATGAGTCTCGATTTCTGCTGCGACATTCGGATTGTAGGGTCAGAATTTGGCGTCAACAACATGAAAGCATGGATCCATCCTGCCTTGTATCAACGGTTCAGGCTGGTGGTGGTGGTGTCATGGTGTGGGGAATATTTTCTTGGCACTCTTTGGGCCCCTTTGTACCAATTGAGCATCGTTGCAACACATTGTTGAATCTATGCCACGAAGAATTGAGGCAGTTCTGAAGGCAAAAGGGGGTCCAACCCGTTACTAGCATGGTGTACCTAATAAAGTGGCCGGTGAGTGTATAAGTCTTGGTCAAGCAGCTTGACTGGGAAACTTGCCTTGCCATTAAATTTTCACTTCAATTTGATGAGATAATTTTACTGTCCTGGTAAACCATCAATCCCAAAATGTAAAGCAAACCTTACATTACCTACTAATCATAGCTGGTGATGCTTTTATACCTAGAACATTGCGAGAAAGTAACCCATACTATGGACCATTATACTTGAAGAAGTGGAGTAGAAACCTTGAAAGATGAAACAATTGTACTAAAAGGTGCAATTTATCGATCCACCCTGCAAATATTTGCTACACATTCACAGACATTTAATGTCATTTATGATGGAATCTTTCCTGAATTAGCATTCCACAAAACAGTCTAGTGCCGTTTACAGCGGAGTTCAGAACAATGGGTCATATTATATATGCAATGGCACCAGATTTTTGCCATGATTGTAGAGCCTGATGTACTGGAGTGATAAAATAGGCTGGGCAGCCAGCCATACATAGCAATGGAATCATAAGGATCTGTATGAGTTCTGTAGTTGTGTAGTATCCCTCACTTAAAAGAATTGATTTGTACTTGATGTAGTTCATCAAGCAGTCTGTAATCAATTTGTACTGTCAATAATTGTGCACAAAGCCTATGAACATTCTAGAATGACCTATGGGGACACCAGTGCTGTTAGACTCTTATTCAATTACCAGATAGGATATCTAAAGTAAGGTTTGGGGTCACCTAGGCAATGTACAGTATAACAAGCTTTCATTTATCTTTTAATAAAATGTTTAGAAAAGAAGCTACTAAAACATTAAATTTCAGGAAGTCCAATTTTTATCCGCTAAGAGACAACTTTATTACTAGAGATGGGCGAATTTCCCGAAATTCGTTTCGTTCACTTCGCCGAATTTCTCGGCAAAAAATAACTTCGTTCCGAATTACTTCGGCACGAATCACGTTAAAAACAGCTATTTCCAGGCTGCACAGAGCCTGCAGGGTGCTGTAGAACGTTGTGCCATGCTTAAATATGCAGAGGGAGCTTGGTTTGGTCTTCATACAATGTTGTGTTTTAGTATGACACGCACATGACTGCCGCCGCTCTTAGAATCGCTTCACTATAAAATTCCCTGGGCACTTAAGAGGGCAAAACTGACCAAAAAAACTGAAGGGGGAATGTAGCCTGATAAAGTCCTGCGAGCGAAAGCTGGAAAAAAACAAGCTGAGGGCTCAGGTGGCAACATTAGTGACAGAGTGTGGAGGTGACGGCGGCAGCAGCAGCAGCATGAGGTCAGATAGTGGCACAATGACATTCTGGAGGTGGCAAAAACAGGAGTAGGCCAAAGAGTGGCACAATGACACAGTGTCTAGGTCACGGCAGCAGCCACAGCAGCAGCATGAGGTCAGACAGTGGCACAATGACACAGTGTGTAGGTCACGGCAGCAGCCACAGCAGCAGCATGAGGTCAGACAGTAGCACAATGACACAGTGTGTAGGTCACGGCAGCAGCAGCATGAGGTCAGGCAGTGGCACAATGACACAGTGTGTAGGTCACGGCAGCAGCAGCATGAGGTCAGGCAGTGGCACAATGACACAGTGTGTAGGTCACGGCAGCAGCATGAGGTCAGGCAGTGGCACAATGACATTCTGGAGGTGGCAAAAACAGGAGTAGGCCACAGAGTGGGACAATGACACAGTGTGTAGGTCACGGCAGCAGCCACAGGAGCAGCATGAGGTCAGACAGTGGCACAATGACACAGTGTGTAGGTCACGGCAGCAGCCACAGGAACAGCATGAGGTCAGACAGTGGCACAATCACATTCTGGAGGTGGCAAAAACAGGAGTAGGCCACAGAGTGGGACAATGACACAGTGTGTAGGTCACGGCAGCAGCAGCATGAGGTCAGACAGTGGCACAATGACACAGTGTGTAGGTCACGGCAGCAGCCACAGCAGCAGCATGAGGTCAAACAGTGGCACAATGACACAGTGTGTAGGTCACGGCAGCAGCCACAGCAGCAGCATGAGGTCAGACAGTGGCACAATGACATTCTGGAGGTGGCAAAAACAGGAGTAGGCCACAGAGTGGGACAATGACCCAGTGTGGAGGTCACGGCAGCAGCCACAGCAGCAGCATGAGGTCAGACAGTGGCACAATGACAGAGTGTGGAGGTGGGTGGCAATACCAGTCCCTGGTAAAGATGGTTGGTGGCAGATGGAGAAACTGGCAGCAGATGTGTGGCATCAGGCGGGTGACGGCATCAGAATAGTGGCTGAGGCAGGTAGTTTGAACCCAGACTCATTTCTCACAGTTTGGGTGAGGCGTCATGGCTGATGTAGTCTGACGCCTAAGGCATTGGTGTGTGGAAATCCTGGCCGATCCACGCCTGATTCATCTTGACAAAGGTCAGTCGTTCCACATTTCCCGTGGACAAGCGGGTTCTCCTTGGGCTAACGATGGCCCCCGCCGCACTGAACACCCGCTCTGATGCCACACTACTGGCCGGGCAGGACAGCTTCTCCACTGCAAACTCGGCAAGTTGCGGCCACACATCCAGTTTGGCTGCCCAGTAGTCCAGCGGATCTTCTAACTGGGGTGGCAGAGTGCTGTCCAAGTAGGCCACCACCTGTTGGTTCAGGGACTGCTCCAGGTCCTGCTGCTGCTGGCGACTACCCTCCTCACTAGGCGGGTGAAGGAAGCTGCTCATCAGTGACTCCAGACTTAGGTTACTGCTGATGGAGCTGGTACTGCTCCTACCCCCCACCTTCCCTCAGCAGCCGCGGCAGTAGTACGTGAGCGCTGAGGAACCCCCCAGTCAGACCTGTCAGAGGAGGGACGATGCCGCACATAGGCAGCGGCCCAACTGATTACGGAGGGGAGCGATTTCACTATAGATTTGAGTTTGTCATCCCTCTCAATAGCTGGGAAAAAAGGCTACCATTTTGGACCGGGTAGCGAGGGTCCAATAGAAGTGGAGAGCATAGTCATCCCTCTGCGTGATGATGACTATTCGGCTGTCACTAGCCTATGCATAATAAGAATTGCTGCGGGCCATCTGCACAAGTGACTCCGAGGGGCTCCCTGCTCCATATCACTGTATACTGCCACTGTGCTTGGGGGTCATCGCCTCGTCTTCCTCATCTCAATCCACTCCTCAGATGCTCCTACTTCTCTTGTCACCTGGGTTAGGATAATCCACTCATTTACACCAGGACAATGCTTCTGCTCCAATTCCTCCTCCTTCTCCTCCCATTTCCAGACCCCACCGGACTATGTGGCCACGAGATGTAGTCGCCAAGTCTCCAGTCCCGCTCCCAGACAGAATTTTTCAGCATCTGTTCCAGGACATGAAGCAGTGGAATGCACGTTATTCATCCGTAGGTCCTGCCGACTGACAAATACGTCGCCTCCTCGAATGGCCTCAAACAAACGGAAGGTTGACACGAATGAGCTGCCACTGGCTGACATCAAGTTCACAGGGGGGTACTTCTGTCTGCCTGGATCATCAAAAAAAATCGTTAATGGCCTTTCTCTGTTAATACAATCGGTCCAACATGTGGCAGGCTTGGAATTCCAACGGGTGGAAACATCGCATTCAGGAGTGTGTTGGGGGAGGCCGTACAGCGCTACCACTCTGCACACCCGCTGCAACTCACGTGGAGGGTGTTCCTGGCTTTGTCCGGAATGGATAAAGGTGCCATGCATGTTTCCTGGCCATTTCAGTAATAGTCTGAAGAATCGTGGAAGACTTCATGAACCTTTTCACAACCAGATTGAACACGTGCGCATGCAGGGGCATGGACCATCACCTCCTCGTGCAACGCGGACACCTGTTCCTCCCATTGTCCGTCCCATGTTTCCGAATTGCAAGTTAGGTGCGGGAGAAGCCACAATCCGATTCTTGCTGCATGACGCGGAAGCTGTTCCTCCCAATGTGTGACTTCGTTCGCCGAGGCAAGCCAGGTTGATAGAACTTCGTGACATTGCATGGCCCTACAAATGTGGTATGATGGAGCAGTACTTGTGGAGGCTGAGACGGTGGTGGTGGTGGAGGAGGAGGAGGAGGACATTTGGCGCGGAGCTGCAGTTTGACAACGTGGAGGAGGAAAGGCGGCGTACTCCTGTCCAAGTTGTGCTGGTGTGCCTGAGGCCGGGAAAGCACATTCACCCAGTGGCCGTAAAGGACATGTATGGCCCTGACCGTAGTTACGCTCCAGACGCCTCGCTGCGTTGCACCTTGGAACTCAAACGATGGAGCTTAAAGGACTGGCCCCACCTTCTGTTTCTACATATTTATGAAGTGCCTTTTTGGTAAAAGAAATTACGGCTTGGAACTCATCCATCTCGGTGACACAAGCCATTAGTTCTATGAATGGTTGCAGAGTCACCATTTGGGAAAGGGATGGGACTGCAGTCCAACAACTTGGACAGGGAGCGAAACGGTCAGTGCTGCACCTTAGGATGGTTGGACGCATACTGTTGTCTCTTTTGCAATCGCCTCAGGCTGAACGAGCTGCTGGCGCCAGAGTAGCAGGAAGAGGAGCATCTGGACCGGGAGATGATGTCAAAGAGATACAGCTCCCTTCTGCAGAGTTGGTGGAGCCGTTGACTGGCTGCAGGCATGCGTGCACTGGCGCGCTTGCTGCTGCTTGTGCTTGTTGCTGCGGCGGGCGGATGGGACCCCACATCTGGAGCCACGTTCTCTCCAGGCCATGGATGGTGACGCTGAATTTGTTGACGTAGGGCGTGGTGCCAACGTTTAGCTACCTGGCCACGGTTCACTTTCTTGCTTACAGATTCTACAATACCCCATATTCGGCTCCTCCAGGTGTATTAGCAAAGAACTTGCCACACCGGACCGGAGTAACGGATTTTACCGCCGAACGCTCCGCACTGAGGTGAACTATCGCCCACCGCTGCCATCGCCTTGCTGAGACCTGTGCCGCTACTTTGTTTGGACCTGCGAAGTGGTGTTTTTTACCCGTGGCCGCTTTGGCTCCCGACCTCACACTGATGCTACCCTGCTGATCACGGCCACACGACCCACTTGATCGGCTGCGCCGCTGCCTGACGCGCAAGCTGACGGCCCTCTTCTCCTGACGATGATGATGCCCTTTGCCTCCCCGGCTCCCAAGTGCTGGTCTGGCTACATCTCATCTATTTGTTTTTCATCGTCATGCTGTTTTTTTTCCCTCAATTAAACCCAGGTCTTGTATGCAAGACTGACCCCTCAAACATGACCTCCCAATGCCACTCTCAACATCTATACTTTGCCGCTTACTGCAAGAAGCAGGGGGATATTGGCCCCATTTCTGTAGTTGCCAAGTAGCTGCTGACTGCCCTCCTCAAATTGTTCATCCTCGCTATATAGTGGCGCTGAGCCCACAGGACCACATAGTAGTATCTACTGGCTGAGGGAACCGGATGGGACAGAGGCGGGTTTGAGGAAAGGTTAGGGCCGCTGACCGCTCCCGGGCCATGCCAACTAGGGTTGTTGGTCTGGACGTTCCCACCGACTCTTGGCTGGTGTTGTCAGATGTTCATCTAGGGAGGAAGTGGATGACCTAGTCAACAATCAAAGGAACCATTTGGGTTGCTACGTCAGTAAACAGCCGTAGATGACAGCGGCAGTTTGTGGCCTCACCGAGTGGACCCCTGCTGGACGTCCCTTGCTGTGCCGCGACCTGCTACAGGAATGTTTGTGCCTCTGCACTCGCAGGTGAAGAGCTGCACACTCTTGTCTGACATACTGTTTGTTCTAAATGTACAGACCACTGTTTGATGAAGATATCTGTTATGATAAATACACACCATTATTTGACGCAAATGAACCCACTAAGATGCTTGGGTAACCCTTGGATTTAAATTGCCGCTCCACAAATGAGAAGGGGAAAAAATTGGACTTGTATGTGCCGTTTTAAAAAAACTTGTAGATATTTACTGAATATATAAAGCACAAACATGCTAATTAACCTTCGGTTATGAATTATGCTACGGAATTTCTTTTGTGGCGGTGGAAAAACAAGTTTCTTTTACTGAGTACACAGGCAGTACAAACGCTTAAATAACCCTGATGTAAATTGCGCAAAAGAATTGAGGCAGCCAGAAAAACTACTAGCTTTGTAGCGTGTTAACAACTTGCGTGTTTTCTACGCCCAGTGATTTCAACCAGTGTGCCGCGGCCACACTACTGGTTTGCCGCGGACACTATGGTCGGGTGTGCCGCGGGAAAGTTCACCAAACTATGGTGCGCCATGTGTTTTTGTTACGGGCCGTTACTAGGATCGCGGCACAGGGGTGCGTCGCCAGCAGCTTGCAGGGAGGAGGCGGGAGTTACGTTCCTGTCCTGACTTCCCCTGTATCAGCGTCACAGGGGTGCGCACAGCTCACAACGCGCCCATGTGACGCTGGGTCTCCTGCTGGCAGCTTGCAGCCGAATGAGACCCCTCGGAGCTGCGTGCAGGTAAGCAGCGTAGATTGACGTTCCGCTGCTTACACCCGCTCTGCAGCTCCCACTGCTGAGCTGCTCCGGACCGGGAGAGCGCGGACCCAGGTGAGTAATCTTTTGTTTATTTTTATAATTACTTCAGGGGGCATCACTGGCTACAAGGAGGCACACTGGTACAATGGTGGGCATCCTGGCCACAGAGGGGACACTGGCTACAGGGGAGCAAACTGGCTACAAGAGGGGGCAAAGTGGCTACAAGGGGGCCACTGGCTACATGAGGGACACTGGCTACAATGAGGGGCAGACTGGCTACAAGGGGGGCACACTTGCTACAAGGGGGCATCACTGGCTGCAAGGGGGGAATCCACTGGCTACAGGGGGGGCAATCACTGGCTACAATGGAGGCATCACTTTGCTACAATGGAGGCACATTGGCTACAGAAAGGGTGGGAATCTCATGGCTAGAATCGATATTATTAACTATATGTATAATATGTACTGTTTCTAGTTTCATTTTGTGCATTTTGGTTTGGTGGTGTGCCCCGGGATTTTTTAAGTGTAATAAGTGTGCTGCGGCTCAAAAAAAGTTGATAATCATTGTTCTACGTAACAACAAGAGAAAATTATTAGTTAATTAACCCTTCGTTTGTAAATTATGTGCTACAGGAAAAATTTATTTTTTGGCGGTGAAAAAGACGGTTCTTGGAGTCACAAAGCAGCAGAACAACGCTTAATTAACCCCTGGATGTAAATGGCAAAAGAATTGAGCAGCAGGAAACTACTAGCTTTGTAGCGTAGTTACAATTGCGTTCGTTTTCTACGCCTACAAAACAAAGAGAAAAATTTTGTAATAACCTTCGCTTGGATTATGAAAGGAAAATTGTATTTTTGGCGGTTTATTAAAAAAGACGGTTTCTTGGAGTCACAACGCAGCAGAACAACAACGTAATTAAACCCTGGATGTAAATTGCGCAAACAGTATTGAGCAGCTGGAAATTATAGCTTTGTGTTGCGTGTTACATTGCATGTTTTCATTCGCTACACACAAGAGAAAAATTATTGTAATTAACCTTCGCTTATATGTGAATTATGCTACAGGAAAATTGATTTTTTGGCGGTGAAATAAAGACGGTTTCTTGGGAGTCACAACAGCAGCAGAACAACGCTTAATTAACCCATGGATGTAAATTGCGCTAAAAGAATTGAGCAGCAGGAAATACTAGCTTGTAGGTAGTTACTACTTGCGTGTTTTCTACGCTACACTAACAGAGAAAAATTGTCAATTAACCTGCGCTTGTGAATTATGCTACAGGAAAAATTGTATTTTTTGGCTGTGGAAAAAAAGACGGTTTTTGGAGCACAACAGCAGCAGACAACAACGCTTAACATTAACCTGGATGGTAAATTGCGCAAAAGAAATTGAGCAGACAGGACAACTACTAGCTTTGTAGCGTGTTACAAGTGCGTGTTTTCTACGCTACACAACAAGAGAAAAATTGTAATTACCTTCGTCTTTGTGAATTATGCCACAGGAAAATTGTATTTTTTGGCGGTGAAAAGACGGTTTTGGAGTCACAACAGCAGCACAACAAGGCTTAAATTAACCCTGAGATTGTAAAATTGCGCCAAAATAGATTGAAGCAGCCAAAAAATGAAGTTGGTATTGGTATTATAAAAACGCTGTTTCTTTAAATGAATACAACAGGAATGGCTTAGAGTTAGATGCCCCTTGGATATTCAATGTGTGTGAGCAGATTAGCATTAAATGTATATGCACTGGACATCAGGATCCAATACACCAAAAAATCAGAAATAGGAACATTAAGAGATAGCAGTCTCTGAGAAAGCTGAGACACCCACAAAATCGCTGGTATAAAAATCGTTCTTCAGTAACAATCAGCCGCGGCAGCTCCTTCCCTAATCAGTATCAGTGACGAGGAGTGTGAGCTCCCAGCGTCGCGGCCCGGACTTATATAGTGCGGGGTGACGTCACAGAATCCCGCCGGTCTCTGATTGGCTTAATCTGCTGCACATGTCATGCCAGCTCTTGCCCTTTTCTCCCAGGAGGTAGTGCTTTTGCCCCATGTAGCGCCATGTGCTCGCTAGGCCCTTTTATCAATTCAAAAGGCACACTTCGTTCACCGAATTACCCAAACTTAGACTTTCGTTCAGAGCGAAGTTTTCCTGAAATTCTAAACGAATTCCACTTCGTTAGAATCGATTCACCCATCTCTATTTATTACTATAAATGTCTTCAAAAATAATATACAAAAACTAAATGGGATATTTTTAAATCATCCTAAATAAGTACTGTAAAAAATAGTAAACACCTAAGAAACGTGAGAAAACCTATGTGGCCAAATAAAACTGTAAGGGGACACAATAAGTAATAAAAAGAAAGCGTTTAAACTAATGAAGCAGACAAGGCATTACAAATGTACACAACAAAAAAGAAATAGTGTAAAAGACAAATAAAGGCAGCATAGATGGAATCAGAGAGAATCCTTGCCAGGAGCAAGCAAACATAACCCCAAATATTCACTTTTAATTTCAGTAAATAGTAAGAAATTTAAAGTTGAAAGTGTTGGCCTCCAAAAAAATTA
This sequence comes from Phyllomedusa bahiana, assembly GCA_025379985.1. Classification (NCBI taxonomy): domain Eukaryota; kingdom Metazoa; phylum Chordata; class Amphibia; order Anura; family Hylidae; genus Phyllomedusa; species Phyllomedusa bahiana. The sequence continues at coordinate 39,729 of JAODAL010006260.1, read as the reverse complement.
TCTGGGTGCAAATGTAGATGAGGATTAGGAAAATAATAATCTTTATTTATAAAGCACCAACATATTCTGTAGCACTTTAGAAGGTAGAAGTTATAAGCACAGACAGAAACAAACACTACACCGTAACATAGCTATAACTAGAAAAGACAAAAGAGTTGGAGAGCACTTTTGCAAGAAGCTTACAATCTATGTAGGAATGAGGGGACGAACAAAAAAATGAGAAGTTCTTAGACAATGTTCCCGCCATCTCACCTAATCCGCTTTCTTTCTGCTAACTTCTGCTCAAACCTTTCTTAGACAGGTTTTATGCACTTTACCCTCCACAGAAACTGATCTAGCTAAAGTCTCAAATGATCTCACAGCTAAATCTCAGGGCAACTACTCGTTGTTGCTTCTGGTTCTTTCTGCAGCATTAAACACTGTAAGTCCATTGACCTTAAAGGGTTAGTCCCATTTTGGGAAGTTCTCTTCGTCGGCCGCTTGTTGCTAGCTGCGATCCGGCCCTGCATTCATTTCTATAGGAGTTCCGAATATAGCAGAGTGTGTGCGCTTAGCTGTACTCAAAACTTCCTTAGAAGTGAATGAGGAGGATGGCGCTAGCGCCGCTCTCCTTATTCACGTGCAGGGCCAGATTGCAGCCAGCAACGAGCGGCTGCTGAAGAGAATACTCCAAAACGGGACTACCTCATTAAGGATACTGCACTCTTTTGATTCACATCATACCTCTCTGACCACTCATTTAGTGTCTCAAGTTCATTTAGTGTCTCAATTGCAGATTCTCCAGATATTTCTGTTTCAGTGTGTTGTACTACCACAACTCTTAGGCAGCATAGGCAGTGTTGGGGACATACCAGATTTTGATCTTTCCTTCACTCCCTATATTCAGTCATGTGCCTGTTCTTGTCATCTACATCTCAAAAACATCTAAAGAATCCATCCTTTTCTCACAGTGGAAACAACAAAAACTCTTATTGTTGCCTTTATGTCATGGTTCATACTGTGTTCCGTGCCTTGGACCGTGTACGTACCTGTGCCTCCACAGTTTCCCCTGTTGCGGTCCCAGTCCATTCCACGGCTCATGTTCTGGCCAGGTTCCATCCGTGTATGCTGCTGTAAACTCACCTGTCCTTGCTTCTGCTCTGGTCCGCTATCCTGCATGCACCTGTCCTCTCTGGCTTCCTGTGCGTGTAGCTCCCGGTAATTTAAAGGGACAGTTCTTAATTAACTGTCCAATGACCTGTGACCTTCTCTGATATAAGGAACTTCCTGCCGCTGCTCCAGAGTCAGTTTGTGGATGTTCTTCTGTGATCCTGACCCCTGCTTATTGTACTAGTTGCTGTTACCTGTGTTAACCCTGAGTTAACCCTGCATGATCCATTGTACTACTGTTGTTCCTGCCACTGTACCAGCCTGTTATCTACATTACCTTTCCATTTCCTGTCTGGGATTCTGCTACCCATAGGGCTATACCAGCTGTGACCCATCACCTCTACCTGTTCCTGGAGTCCTTTGTCCAGCACTTCTGCTGTTACTGCGAGTAGCCACGTCAAGGCTATCAACTTGGAGGTTACCTGCAGCTAAGTCCGTCAGGCCATACAGCAGGCTCCTTGGCATGGTCTCCACCTTACCACCTACGCTCACAGTGGCCCAGGAAACCCCAGTGCCATGCTCTAGTAGGTGAGGCTACCCTGGGTGGAGACACATTTGTTCCTCAAATGATCTCTCCGGTCACTCTCAGTTTTGATTCCATCTCCAAGTTTCAAGTTCCTGTCCTGTTGGACTCTGGTTCTTCTGAGAACTCTATACATTCATCTCTACTGGACAAATATTGCTTCCCTGTCTCCCGTTTAGAGAAACCCTCGTGTCTCTCCACCATTAATGTCTCTCCAAGTTGTAAGTTCCCACAAGGAGGAAATCTCATTCTATGTTCTGCTTAGTTCTTCTGCTTCTGTTCTTATGGGTTTCCCGTTGTTCTAGCTGCATGCTCACACAGTGGAATGGATAACAGGTGAGGTTACCCATTGGGGCAAGCGATGCCAATCATGCTGTCTCAAATTTACTTGTGTGGTGAAATCTTGGCCACTTGCTTCTGTTGTACCAGTTGTGGAGTCTCAAGCCCAAGAAGTTTCTCTGTATTGTCAAGTCATCCCACAATCTTATCCAACTCTACCCCTGCCTTCCGTTTATGCTGTGGCTGTTGTGGTCCCCAAACTCCAAAATGTTTCCTGGGGTTGGCATGACCTCTCCTCTGAAGTTCCTGGAATACCGAGGAGGAGGTGGTTTCCCCATGTCCCTTTCGGGGCAGTTCAGCTAGTCCGGAGGTGGGTGCTTAAGGAGGGGAGTACTGTCACGGTTCACGCCATGGTCCGTGCTTTGGATCAGGATTGTGCCCGTGTCTTCCACTGCCTTTACTGTTGTGGTCCCAGTCCATGCTGCTGCTCCTGTTCTGGGTCGGGCATGGTCAGGTTCTGTCCGTGTCTGTTGCTGTAAACTCACCTGCACGCACCTGTTCTTTTTAGCTACCTGTGCATGTAGCCATGTCAGGGGTAGCAAACTGGAGGCTCCCCCGCAGTTAAGTTCTTCCGGCCTTTCGGCGGGCTTCGGTGAAGACTGGGGGCCACTTAGACTCTGCTCCCTGGCATGGTCTCCATCTTACCATCTATACTCATGGTGGCCCACAGTAGAGATGGACGAATCGATTCTAATGAAGTGGAATTTGTTTAGAAAACTTTAGTTCTGCACGAAGCCGAAGTTTATGGTTTGTTTTTACTTCTTGGGTAACGAATCATCTTTTCATGTAAAATGAGCCGCGAGAACATGGCGTTGACCATGGGGCAGAGAACTTGGGTGGAAAGAAAGGAACACCCTAATGACATGTGCAGACATGAATCCAATCAGCAGCCAACGGGCTTCTGTGACGTGACAGCCCTATACGGACGCCATCTTAAATTCTCACACTTCTCACTGTGACTCCTGCCAATAAGCATCTTGCTGCTTGCTGCATATATTCGCAAATTAATTTTGTTTTTCACCCACTGGAGTGAAAGGACCTTCAGAAAGTGTGTGTCTATACACACTGTTTACTCAACTAAGCATATTATTTTGTTCAGTTTGTGGGGTATTCTCCCTAAAAGTTCAGGGGGTGTACTTCTGCCCCATACAACACCTAAATTTAAAAAAAACATTCAGGTTTTTTCTGTAGTGTATTTCATACCCAAGGATTTAATTTTACCTCTTCATTGTGTGGGTTAATTTGGGACTAATAATATCACAATAAGTTGTTGTTTTTCGTAGTCCCAAATATGCCTAAATTACATTTGGTTGTTCTGTAGCGTATTTCATACCAAAGACTAAATTTAGCCTCTTCATTGTGGGGTTAATTGGACTTAAAATTACAGGGGGGTGTTGTTTTTTGGTCCCTATTGCGTCTATAATTAGATATGGTTTTTCTGTAGGGTATTTCTGACCCAAGGCTAATTTAACCTCTTCATTGTGGGGTAATTTGGCCTAAAATACAGGGTGTCTGTTTTTTTTTGGTCCCATATACGCCTAAATTACATCTGGTTTTTCTGTAGGGTATTTCATACCCTGGAGCAGGCACAGGTCACAGCACAGTAAGGGGACGTCGCAGCAGGAGTGACTCGGTGCTTCCTCATCATACCTCATGTGCAGGGCCCACAGTTCTACATCTATTTTACCTGGGCGAATTAAGTCACACAGGTGAAGAACTGCTCCACGTCATGCAACACAAAATCAATGTGTGGCTTTCTTCGCGACAACTGCAAATCGGAACCATGGTGACAGACACAATGGAAGGAAACATGGTGTTCCACGCTGCACCGGCGAGGATATCCCCATGCACCCTGCATGGCGCACGTGTTCAATCTGGTTGTCAATAGGTTCCTAAAGTCTTAACCCATCTGCAGAATTTTAAAAATGGCCTGGTAACTGTGCATGCACTTTTCATCCATTCCTTACAAGCCAAGCACACCCTCCTTGAGCTGCAGCGGCAGAACGGCCTCACCAACATAGGTGATGTGCGATGTTTCCACCATTGGAATTCCAGCGCCCTTCATATGTTGGACTGACCTTTATGAAGAAGAAAGGCCGATTAACGTTTTTTTGATGATCCATAGGTGGTCAGAGGGTACTTCCTGTGTAATTTTGATGTCAGCAGTGAAAGCTCATGCGCTGGACCCCCACCCCCTTTTTTTTTTTGCCCCTGTTTGCTCAGGCCCTTTGAGGAGGCCATGTTATTTGTCATCATTCCACTGCTTCATGTCCTGGAACAGATGCTGCAAAAATCTGTCTGGTCAGGGATGGTGACATGGCCGATACATCTCACCGCCACCATGAGTCCGGTGTGGGCTGAACTGGAGGGAGGAGGGAAACTGGAGCACAGCAGTGTCTGGTAGAAATTAGTGGATTTTCTATCAGGTGACAGGAGTGGAGGCGCCGCAGGATAGCCGGAGGAGGTAGAGGGGAGATGAGGGAAGACGAGGCAGATGTCGCAGACACACCATGGCAGTATACAGTGGAGATGGCGTCCCTCAGAGTCACTTGCGCAGATGGCCCGCAGCATGCTGATTTGCCTGGCTAGTGACAACCGAATAGTCACCATCCAGCAGAGGGATCACTTCTGGCTCTCCCCCCTCTTGGACCCTCGCTACCGGTCCAAAATGGGAGTGTTTTTTCCACCTGCCAAGAGGGAGGAGAAACTCACATACTATAGAGGAATCCTATGTAGTTAATTGGCCGCTGCCTATGTGCACCATCGTCCATCCTCTGGCAGGTGTGACCAGGGGGTTCCTCATCGCTCACGTACCACTGCCACGGCTGCTGTGGGAAGCTGAGGGGGTAGGAGCAGTAGCAGCTCCATCAGCAGCAGCCTTAGTCTGGAGTCGTTGATGAGCCGCTTCCTTCACCCGCCTAGTGAGGAGAGTACTCCGCAGCAGCAGGATCTGTAGCAGACCCTGAACCAGGTCCTGCCTACTTCGACAGCACTCTGCCACCCCAGGTAGAAGATCCGCTGGACTACTGGGCAGCCAAACTGGATGTGTAGCCACAATTTGCCGAATTTGACTGGAGGATCTGTCCTGCCCGGCCAGTAGTGTGGCATCAGAGAGGGTGTTCAGTGCGGCGGCGGCCATAGTTACCCCAAGGAGAACTCGCTTGTCCACCCGAAATGTGGAGAGACTTACCTTTGTCAAGATGAATCAGGCGGGGATCAGCCAGGATTTGCACACACCAATGCCTTATGCATCAGATTAGATCAGCCATGATGCTTCCCCAAAATTTTGAGAAACAAGTCTGGATTCTTCTGGCTACTATTCTGATGCTACCACACGCCTGATGCCATACATCTGCTGCCAGCTGCTCCATCTGCCACCCACCATCTTTACCAGGGACTGTTATTGCCACCCACCTCCACACGTTGTCTTTGTGCCCAAATCTGTGGCTATCATGCTGCTGCCACCTCCAGCGTTGTGTCATGTGTGCCACTCTACGACCTCATGCTGCTGATTGCTGTTGTGCCGCCACCTTCCTCACTCTGTCATATGTGACACTCTGTGGATACTGATGATGCTGCCACCATCTCAACCTGTCATTGTGCCACTCTGTGGGCTAGTGATGTTGCTGCCACCTTCTCAACCTGTCATTAGCCACTCTGTGGTCTACTGATGTTGCTGCCACCTCACACTCTGTCATTTGCCACTCTGTGACCTACTGATGTTGCTGCAACCTTCTCCCAAAACCCTGTCATTTGCCCTCTGTGGGGCTATGTGATGTTGTGCCAACGGCCACACTTTGTCATTTGTACCACTCTGTGGGCTAGTGATGTTGCTGCCACCTTCTCAACTTGTCATTAGCCACTCTGTGGTCTAGTGATGTTGCTGCCACCTCCACACTCTGTCATTGTGCCACTCTGTGGCCTACTGATGTTGCTGCCAACCTTCTACTGTGTGATTGTGCCACTCTGTGGCCCTACTGATGTTTGCTGCCACCCTTTTCAGCCTTTCATTGTGGCCACTCTGTGGTCTACTGATGTTGCTGCCACCTTCTCAACCTGTATTTGCTACTCTGTGGGGCCTAGTGATGTTGCTGCCACCTCCACATTATGTTATTTGTGCCACTCCTTGGGGTTTGGGCTAGTGATGTTGCTGCCACTATCAACTGTTCTTTGTGTGACTCTCCACAATTCAGGATCAGGATTGTCTGATGATTAGGTAATTAAAAGCAGGAGTGGATACAGAACACAGAAGTCATGCAAATATCCCATTTACTGGTCATTTCTGTTTTGAATCAACTGCTGTTTGTTTTTGGCTTTAGCAATACTGATGGATTATTGACCCATTGAAAGGGGACATGAGAATAAAAGGGAAAGGACAACAAGATCATGAGTCAATGCAAAATTCTGCCGAACCCTTTGGGGGGGCTTACATGATCAGCGTTTACAGAGCGGGGTTCCCCTGTCAAATTGTGGAATCATTGATTCTTTTTAAAAGGATGCGCTCTTTGTTCCCAAAAAAATGGGATTTGGTCCTCGTCGGTTCTTTCCAGTGGCGCTTAATTCCTTGTCGGGGCTGCGTTCCCACTTCAGTTTTTTGGGGCAGTTTTGCCCCTTAACTGCCCAGAGAAGTGAAGAATGAAGCAATTCTAGTACCAGCGCCTGTCATCTGCATGTCATACTAAAACACATCATTGTACTGTACGCTCCCTATACATACAGTATTTGAGCAAGGCACAATGTTCTACAACACCCTACAGGCTCTCCACAGCCAGGAAATCGTTTTTTAACGCAATTCGCGGCAAATAAATTTGGGTTTTAAAAGAATTTTCCCGGGGAAATTCGACGAATTTGGCGATTCGAATTTTTGAGAAATTCGCCCATCTCTAGCCCACAGGATCCATAAAACCCAGCTATGTACACACTAACCCGTTATATCCATTACAGTATGTTCTGGCCTCCCACAACCGTTACACCTTATACGTTCTCGTCTTGACTATTGCTTGACTACTCCTCTCCTCTCTCTAATTTGTGCTGAATGCATCAGCCAGAGTCATCTTTCTTTCCAGCCACTTTTATGATGCCTCTTCCCTTTGCCAATCATTGCACTATATAGCTCTCAACAGTGCTACACCCCTTACATCTCCTGTGTCCCGCTAATGATTTGATTAATTTAATCTTAAATGTAAATACCTTCATTATCTGAACCTTCCATCGGCCTCCAAAAAAATTTGACTTTCCCCAATTTCTGGAATTGAACCTGTACAATGAAGCTAACTCATAACACTCCTAGTTTTAAGCCCACCCTGAGAATACATCTTCTTTGCCAGGCCTGCCTAGATTAACAATTGCTAAGAGTGTAAAGTGAAGAACTCTGACTGTAAAGGGTTGAGAAGAAATTTAGCAAGAGCGATTTGGCGGGGTGACTAAGCATTTTGGGAATTTTGGTGAAGGTCAGATTAAATGGGGGGGATAGTTTACATCATAGGATAGGAACAAAGCAGTTTCGTTTAGTACACGGAGTATGATTACATGTTTGAAGGAGGATGGAAAGACCCCAGAAGGACTGGACAGGTGGGAGGAAATATTGTCGTTGATGCATGCAGTGAAGCAAGCAGAAGAGAGAATCCTGGATACTTCTTCTGATGTGGGGTCATGTGCTGAGAGCAGACTAAAGGATATTCAGGAGGGGACAGGGTGGATATTACTTGGAGACTGAAATATGATGTCTTGCTGCATGTAGTCAACTTAATCTTTGAAATAAATGGTCAGGTCTTCAGCACAGATGAAAGTGACTGGTACTTGTGCTTTAGGTCTGAGAAGGGAATGGAAAGTATCAAAAAGTCATTTTGGGTTATTGTCTAATATTAAGATTAGAGAGGTGCAATATTCTTGTGTGGTATGGTGAAGACCGGTGTAATAACTTTTAAGCATGAACTTGTAATAAATAAAATCCACAAATAGCTTTAATTTTCTCTACAGACATTTAGCAAACCTGGAACATCATTTAAGAAAGCGAGTTTTAGGCATTTGCAAATCCTGCTGGCGTCTGTCTCTGGAGGTATGGTATTTAAGCGGTGAAGCTTTGTCCAGGGTGGTTAAGAACATTTCATTATTGTGTTTGACAGCCAGGTCAGAACAAGAGATGGGGAAGATTGTGGACGTAAGAATATGGGGTTTCCAAAGGGATTGCTGAGTGCCCTAGGTCCCAAGTTTTTTGGTATGGGGTTGGCAAATTTTGTCCATAGAAAACCTAGAGAATGGGTAATTCACGGCTCTCAAAAATAAGGTTTGCTTGTGATTTATTTACAAATGAAAAAATTTAAAAAAAATACCATTTTATTTTTCTACAGCAAAAACCCAAAAAAAGGGGGGGGAAGGTTTGGAGGAAAAAAAGAGATGCGGGCCCGCCTTCAAAAAAATTTAAGGGCCCTCAAATAGCCAGGTATATATTCATATCAAAAAGTATGAATTAATCCTTTATTCATTATTAAAAAATAATCCGCATAGTCAAAATAAAATGAGTCAGCCCTAATTAAAAGGGTTCCGTAAAAATAGGGCAATCGTTTGCCGTACCCCAATGCCCCGCTTCCTCGGGCAGTGAAAAAATTCTGGTGGGAGACTCCGGGATTTAAAGTGAAAGGTTTTCCCTCTATGGGTTACAATGGTTGAATTTTTAACAAAAATTTAATACTTTGGGACTAAAACAAAAAACACTTGAAAGAGTTTTTTTTCATACAATGTTATATAACCCTTTACTGTCAACCCATTTTTTTTAAAATTTAATAAGATGTTTCCCCCAATCGATGTTGTTTTGGTTTACTTTATTACAACTTTTTTTGCCCCGGAAAAAGTTGTAAATTAAACTTTTTTGTAAAGGGAAAACACAAAAGTAGAAATTCAAAGGAAATTAAAAATGTGCTCAAACGACTGTCTAACTTAAAAACTCTAAAGAAATACAGCGCATATGTCTATTAGTGAATCTCAAAAAACCAGCGGGGTATAAAGATGAATAAAGTTTGGTTTAAAAATGTCAAAGGGTGAACTAGTTACGATGATTGGTTGATCCGGGCAGTTTTTACTTTTTTTTTAAATCTAAAAAAAAATTTAAAATATTGAAAGTAGAAAAAATCCCAAGTATTAGTCTAAAACTCGGGATTGTTAAAAAACGTGGGTTTTAAAAATTTTTACTAAATAACATTATTAACTAGCTTCCTCCCATATTTTATCACTTTAGTTGGACAAACTGTTTAAAATTAAATTTATGCTTACATAAGCTTTATTATAAATATACACCTAATTATCACAAATGTGATAGAAAGTTATAATACAAAACCTCCATATATGAGCATTATTTATGGGAGGTAACACAGTTTTTAAAATATATTCATCTGTTCCAGATAGGTAGATCGTTCAGTTGGTGGCATGCAGATTTTTGTCACAACGTTTTGGCTGATGTGCCTTTTATCAAGTGACCTATGCAGCCTGGGGTAGAGAAGAGTCAGGGCGAAGTAAGGTATGCTTAAGAGACGGCCGGTTGGAGAAGAGCACAGAATGCTTATGAAAGTAGTGCCCTCCCTGATGCTACCAGAAAATTTCCCATTCTAAAAGTTTCAGGGTGCCCCTGTGGTTTTTTAACCCTGGCTATTTTTAGGGAAAAAAAAAAGGAAAAAAAAAAAAAAAATGAGGTGGGGCCCCCCTTTTTTAACCAGCCAAGGCAAAACTACAGTGAAAGGCTAAATTTTAAATTTAAGATGGGAAAGGGTTCAGAATATGGGTCCTTTTCCATCAAAAAAAAACAAAACTATTATTTGAAACTGGAAAAAATTTGGTTTTAAAACAAAATAACAGACACAAAATTAAAAAAAACAAACAATTTATTTAAATAAACACTCCCCAATACCAGCCATCGTTGAACATTTTTTGTTTTAAAAAAAAAGATACAATATGGTCCCACTTAGTCTAAAAAATCTGAAATTTAAAATCTTTTCCTCGCACCCCCTGAAGGTCATGGCTGTGATTATCAAATGGGGTGCAGGGGATGGAAATACAGGCCCCCGCCGCACCACAAAACTCCAGAGGGGTTGGCCCTTTCTTGACCCCAAAAGATTGAGGGTTTGTAAAAGGGGTTTGGGGGGACCTCCTCCCCTTTATCCTGCAGCCCTAGTGAAAACCCAAAATACAAAAATAACCCCAAAAATTCTTTAAACCCCCCCTCCCACCACCAGTGCCTCAAAAAAACCCTTTCTCCTTTTAAACATTGATGGGAATTTGAGGTGGGAACAGATAGAGAGGTGCTGGAAAAGTGAGCTGATGAAGAAAATGAAAAAACTCTAAACAGAGGAAATTTACCTTTTAGTCTTAAATTAACTGGGACTTTCCTTTACAGGGACTGGCAGGAAGAGGGGAGGGCATCCCAGCCCAACCCCTGCCCCCCGTTTATCCCCTCCTGGGGGCTATGTGTTTTCCCCGTTTGATTTTATGAAGGTCCCAAATAAAAAAAGGCAAACAGATGAGACAGCTAGTAAAACAACATTTTTTATTATGGGCAGTGGCGTAGGTTGCATTTTTAGGGGCCCCCCCACAGAAAAAAGCACAGTGGGCCCCCCACCTATTGATGGGGGAAAAAGAAGCGGGAAATATAGGGAGCAATAATTAAACCAAAACATATAGGCCCAAAATATCAAAGAGCCCACATAGTAGTGGTAGGTTGCAGAAAAACCCCAAAAAAAAAAAAATTAAAAACTTAAAAAAAAAAAAAAGGGGGGGGGGGGGGGTTTTTTTTTAAAAATTTTTTTTCCCCTTTATCGGCCCCCCCCAAGCCGGGGCCCTATAGCAGCTGCTATGGCTGGGTACTGGTTTTAGTTTTTCAAAACCCCTGTTATGGGGGATTTTAAAAAACTCCAGAAAAATGTATTTTCCCCTCAAGGGATTAGGTTCCCCTGCAGCAAGAAGAGATAATTTTCATTCCCCATAAATAGTGAAATTTTAAAAGAAACCAAAAAAATATTTTTAAACTACTGAAACAAGAAGGTAGTGACTAGGCATTAAAATTTACAGAGAGAAAAAGTTGTGTAAAAGACAAATAAAGGCAGCAAAGACTGAAACAGAGCAATCATTAGAAAGAAAGCAAAAATAACTAAAAAACGTATATAAGTATATAAAAAGGGACTTACAGTTGAAAGTGTTGGTCCTCTCAGAAACAATCTGGGTGTAATAATGGGGGAAGATGGGTCCTGATGACATTCACCCCAGAGTTTTGTAGGAATTATGTATTGTTATAGACAGAACTTTATTTCAAATGTTTCAAGGTGCCTTACTATGCTGTTTCAGAGCCACAAGCAGTTTTCGATTTATGCACCCCATCTCTTTCTGGTCAGGCTTTGAGTGGGTCTATAGCACTGATTAGCATATCAGCTCAGTATTCACAGCTCTTCTAATTGCACTGACATGAGAGCAGGAGATCTTATCTATGAGCTTTGAAGCTCTCTGCTCTAAAGTAAACAAATAATTAGTTTCCTTTGTTTGTTAGATATAACACACTCTGTTCTCAAGCTGCCAACACTCCAACCTGTGGTGATGTCACTCCCTGATCTCAGATGCCGACCCATGTAAGGATTTTGTACTGACTAGGTCTGTTCTCCAGGACTGGCACATAGCAAATTTGGTGCCAATAGTAAAAAAGGAGGATGAAGAAATAGTGAAGATAGCTGGGATTTAGTATTAAATCTGCGGTTGGAGTGGAGGGAGGGGGTGTAGCAATAGTTAATAAAGACAGGGTTAAAAGAATGAAAACCAAAAAACCTCTAAATTGCACGCTGACCAATGCCAGGAGTCTAACCAACAAAATAAATGAACTAGACTTACTTATTGCTGTAGAAAAATGCAAGTCTGTAGATTGCATGACTGTAACCTGAGAGCTAACTAGCACTTTGAGAATATATGCAAAGGGATCTCAGGTGCAATTTCCACAGGTGCCCACAATACACAATACCTCTATCCTGACCAGTAAGAATACTGCATTATAAGATGTACAAAATATATATTTATCAAAACATGTCGCAGATCTATGGCAATGAAAAACACTTGATACATGTAATGTGCAAATGGATACAAAAATGACAAAACAAATAGCGCCAAAAAAGAAAAAAAATGAAAAAGTGATAATTAAAAGTAAAATATTTTTTGTAATTTAACTATTAGTGAAGAGTGCTCGATATAGAATCCGTAACAGAACATAATTTCACGCCTAAGGTTTAAACCTTTAGGGGGGATGGTATCCAACATTGTAATCCAAAAGGCTTCTCTGTTAGGTATCGATCAAGATCTCCTCCTCTAATTCATTTAGTGCATTTTTCAATGCCAAACATTTTCAAACACTGAAATCACAGTCATGTACCTCTATAAAGTGCCTAGATACATTTGATTTGTTATGTGTAGAGTTAGCATTAATGTCATTGATATGCTTCAACCTTTGAATTTTAAATTTTCTAGTGGTACATCCAATATAATGAAGTTGACATAAACTGCAACCAACCATATTGGGAGTTTCAGTTTATGTATTGGCATTTGAGAAATTTCCTATTGCCCAAGGAATTGGAAAATTCCTTGCATGGTACCAGAAATCTGCGAGTGCGGCAAGGATGTGAACCACATCTGTAAAATCTCTTACAATGCAGCCAGCCCTCTCATAGTTTTCTTACCGAAAAGAGACTGTGAGTATTAGCCAACGTCTATGTCAAAGGGGATATCCCAGGGGCTTATTAGGTAGGGCAGTTAATCAAGTTACAAAAAGGGACAGAACACATCTTTTACAGTACAGACCTAAAACTAAAATACAACCAAAAAAGCCTACACTGGTACTGGATTACAACAGACAATTTAAAGACATAAAAATAATGTTCTTAAATACTTACCTGTCTTTCATGAGGATTACACATTAGACTCCTGTGTTATCTGATGGTTGTCACATAGTCTCACATAAATCTAGAACTCTGGGTAGCTCATTGTCTTACAACATCTTTTGTTTGAAAACCACAAGAAGGCTGGCTGCATTGTAATGGATTTTACAGATGCGGTTCACATCCGTGCCGCACTTGCAGATTTGTGGTTCCATGCGAGGAATTTTTCAATTCTTTGGGCAATAGGAAATTTTGCATATGCAGGTTTCAGTGCATGTGCGTTTGATGGGATAAGCTAGCAACCTGCCTGTTTATTTACTGTTACAGAAAGGCAGCTATGGTGGGGCGAGAGGTAAGTATGCTTTTTTTTTTAATTTTTCCTCACTCTGTCCCCATTTAACATTATTTCAAAAAAATATCTGGAACACCCCTTTTGGTTGGATTGCATTACCAGGACAGATAGCAAACCTGGGGTTACTTAGCTTGAAAAAATATAGCTATCAGAGTTCAAAAAGGTACTGGATGCATTTCTAGATGTAATAATGTAACAAGTTATAGTGACCAGGATTCTGGAGAAGGGTCGTTGATCCAGGGATTTATTCTGATTGCCAGATTGGAGTCGGGAAGGAATTTTTCCCCTAAAATGAGGACAATTGGCTTCTACCTCATGGGGGTTTTGCCTTCCTCTGGATCAACACTTTAGCAAAATAGGCTGAACTGGATGGATGTCTGTCTTTTTTTGGCCTTACAAACTATGTAACTATCGGGTGATTTAATTACAGTGTATACATACGTGAATGGATACTACAGAGACCTCTCCTATTATCTTTTTACACCTAGGCCTGCAACCATGACAATGCGGCATCCTTTATGTCTAGAGAAAAGAAAAGTTTCACCCTTTATCATAGACATGGATGAGACTATGGACCCCTGTCACAAAACTTTGTGATAACTGATTCTTTGAACAAGTACATGGAGGGCCTACAATATCACTGGTTATGATTACTAAATTCTAAAGATGGGATAAGGGATAAAAGTTTTGGGGGATGTCAAAATTGCTGAAGAAACAGAACAATAGCAAATCCACGGGCACCACTAAATAATGAACATGGTCAGATAATTGCAAAACATAAAAAAACTATTTGTTTTTGCAATTTCCGAAAGAAATTCTATAACCTTCTTTCCAAAAGCTCTTAATCACTGAACAATCCCTAATCAAATACCAGAAATCCAATTTGAACTCAGTATAGGGGGGTATCCTTTTTATTTTATGTAAATGAACAGGTATCGAGTAACATTGGTGCACAATATACATTTGTATTATTTTGTTATTCTGCTGGTGAGAGCAATAAAGAAGATTTTAATCTGTCTTTAAAAGCGTCATCTGTGATATTTAGAATTAACTTTCTCCAAATCTCCATGTCGCCATGAAGCAAAATCTACGAGCCTACCTCATAAAATTGGGAGTGGGACGCGTTTTCACAGTTGCGAAAATAGCCACATAGGTGTGCTCAGATACATTCAAAATTTCCATAGACCTAAAGGGGGGAAATGCACAAGCACTCCCCTCTCTCCTTTCATTGAGGCTGGCTTATAGTGAGCCAGGAGCCAGGCTCCACAGGGGATTTTACTTCATGACAAAACCCCTTTAAGTGATATTTTGGGTAAGACGGAAGACACATATTGACTACACAAAATAAATACATTTTAGTTACAAGACGATTGGCAGAAAATCCGTTAGATAAATTATCAGCTCACAGGGAGAAACATTTATACAACACTTTGAGTACTGTAAACCCTATTATCAATATCTAAAACTTAGGGCAATAATGGAGCAAGAGTACATTTGGATTTCTTCCAATTGGTTATCTTAAAGGGAAACACCCCACAAATGTATGTCTTATATCTGTTGTGTGTTTACATTGTTTTATATTTTATGTATGATTAAAAGTTAAGTTATATGCATTAATTCAAGAGTCTACAGTATTTAAAGGCCTTGTATCTACAGACTATAAATAAGTTCATGAGGACCTTGACTTTTAGGTATACCTATCAAAGGATAATAAGATTTACTAGATCAGGGGGCTGAAAATTGATTCTTGCGGCATGTCTGATCTGAAGACATCTTTAGAAGAATGCATAGCTCAGTTCAAATGTAGTCTGTAATTGATCAAAATATACAAATACATTGGCTATGTATACATCTCCCAGAGTATTTACTCCATACTTTTGCCACTTATTTAGAATCCTTGATGAAAAAGACTAAGGGCTTGTTCACATAGAGTTTTCATTCAGTGTTACAAGCGCTTTGTAGATCCGTCTTGACATAAAATTCTTTTCAAAACGGACCTGAGCGGCGCTTTTGAAACACGCAGCGGTGATCTCTCATCTGAACGCCGCTGCGTCTTCCTCATAGCGAGCAGTAATAAAGTCACTGCTAATTGTTAGATCCGTCTTGGGGACCGACAGAGTGGACCCCAAGACGGATCTAAAAGCGCTTGTAACATGGAGTGAAAACTCCGTGTGAACAAGCCATAACAGCAGAATATTAGGATTTTCCTTAAGGAACTCCTTGCCAGGAAAGCAATAAATTTGCGTTAAATGGATCAGACTCCATCTTCTGTGTCTATGTGGAGGAATTTAATTAACTCTGTAGTCCTGTACAATTTAAGAATGTATTAAGGTAGAGGATGTCCAGATAAATTTATTGAGGTCAGGGTCTGATCATCCAACTCTCCACTTAGGCTAGGTCTACACTGCACAGTAACCCCATTGGATTTTCGATGGTGCACTGTGCTGCATAGACAGCAATAAAAAAAAATCCGTGCTGTAGTCCATATAGCACAGATTTTTTTACTGAGGTTTTCCTAAAACAAAAAACGATCGGTGGAATATAGAACATGTTCTATATTCTGTAGGACCAACATCTAATGTACTGGGCCGCTGGGAACCCGAAATCCGACTGTTGTTTTGGTTTTTTTTGTGCACAAAACGCACAAAAAAACGGCGGTGTGGCGTGTTCCAGCAATTTGAAAATGCGGGTTGGATTTTGGGTGGCATTTTCAAATTACTGTGTGGATCTGGCCTTACCTTGGTTAGCTCATAATCTCTAACCTCATAATTAAGAGCCCTGAGAAGATAGGACATAATCTTAAAGGTTAATACTTTTCTGGATCTCTCACATTGAAGTAGACATCATGCAGACTTTATTTATCAAATTTTGTACAGCATGTTAAATTGAAACATCCCTTTGAATGTCTTAGGCAATGTTCAAACAGAGTTTTTGGATCCGATATTGGATCCGAAAATCGCATCCAAAAACGCAGCGCAGATTGGATCCAAAACGCATCCAACGCGTATCCAACTCGCAGGTGCGTTTTTGGATGCATGTTGGATGCAGCAAGATCGCACCCTATAGTTTTCAATAGGGCTCCTGCTGCGTCTTTCTGATCAAGAATTGACATATAATTTCTTTGAACGGATCCAAAAAACGGAATTAAACATGCAACTGCGATCACTCATCTGAACGCTAATGTGTGTTTTACATTGCAAGCAATGGGAAACACACTGATATTTGTTAGATGCGTGTTTGGGTCCGTTTGGGGTCCGACAGACGGACCCAAACATGCATCTATAAACGTATGTTCACATGGACTCAAAACACCGTGTGAACATACCCTTACTGTCAGAATGTTTCCGCTGTTTTGTAACCTCTGGTACTTTAGTTTTCTTCTAAGATATTAATTGTGGTGTATAATAATCTTCAGTCTACAACATCAATAAAACAAGTATAAAAAAGAATCAATAAAATATGTGTAAAGAACTATTCTGGATTTAGATTGTATCCACTATGATTTTATGACTACCACACAACATAGGTAGCAATCACTAACACTATGTACATTGTGCTTGCATCTCTAGCTTGTTGTTTAGCACAGGAAGAGATTACACCATTAGTCTTTGTTTACATTGGTGTTGGTGGTTCTATTCGGAGCCTCCATCAGAGATTCCATAAGAAACTACAGAAAAGAAACAGGCTGTGCTACTTTTTCCATCAACGTTGTAGTCCATAGTGTCCGTCATGCACCATTGGTTTCCATCGTAAAATGAAACCAGCACCACTTCTGTGATGGAGGTCCTGACTGGAACCTCTGACACAAATATAAACCCGGCTTTAAAGGGCTTATCCATTTTTTTTTTGTAAAGATACCGCTGGTAGGGCAAGAGTTAAAGTCTATCAATACAAAGGCAGTACAACCTGGGTGAGTCTCAATACAGCAGTCTGCCAACAACTGTAGTCATTGTGCTGCATTTAGACATATTTGCAGATATTGATGGACTCATGGCTAATGAACTTGGGGGGTGATGTATGTTCTAAATGAGAAACCACCACATTTGGCTTAACAGAGAATGAAGAATCCAGTAGAGACTTCTAAATCTACCTAGCTGAGCAGGCTATGTGGATTTAGCCTTTTCTGGCCTTTTTGAAATGCTTCTAGGACATGAACTGTGTTAGAAGAGTTGATGCTAAAATTGTAATGAGTTGCTGTGACCAGTAACAGTATTAAACAAGTATTAAACAAACAGGACAAGTGCTGTTGAGGATGGTGAATTGTGACCCAAGAGATACAGTATGTAAAGAATACAGGAGCTGAGGCGGGGTCCACCAGGCTCCATAGGGTACCATCTAGACCATTTACCCAGGGGCATCACTAGGCAGTTTTATCCATAGTTGTCAACTTTTGAAAGTGGAAAAGCAGGAGATTGAAGAGAATGGCGTACGTAGTGCGGCGCGGCAAAAAAAAAATTGCATGGACACGCCCATCTTGTTGGTGTACCACGCCCATCAAAAAGCCACACCCACTCCACCTAACTGCATAACGGCTTTGGAAGAAAGCCAGGTAGATGCTCCCTCTAGCCAGGTAGTGCCCTTATAGCCAGGTAGTGGCCCCCCATAACCAGGTAGTGCCCCTTACAGGCAGGAAGATGCCCCTTGTAGCCATGTAGATGCCCCCTTGTAGCCAAGTAGATGCCCCCTTGTAGCCAGGTAGAGCCCCCTCTGTAGCAAGCTAGAGCCCAATTTGTAGCCAGGTAGTGCCCCTTTTGTAGCCAGGTAGAGCTCTCTTATAGCCAGGTAGAGCCCCATCTGTAGCCAAGTAGAGCCCAATTTGTAGCCAGGTAGTGCCCCCCTTGTAGCCAGGTAGAGCCCCCCTTGTAACCAGGTAGATGCCACCTTTGTTGTCAGGTAGATGCCCCCTTTGTAGCCAGGTAGATGCCCCCTTTGTAGCCAGGTAGTTGCCCCCTTTGTTGTCAGGTAGATGCCCCCTTTGTTGTCCGGTAGTTGCCCCCTTGGTAGCCTGGTAGAGCCCCCTATGGCTAATGAAAATAAAATAATAAAAGCCACTTACCTCACCAGGCTCCCTGCAGCAAGGCCAGGTCCGGACTTCTCCCGGCCGACCGACTCAGCGTCGCAGGGGGAGTGAGTGCAGCCGCGCGTCACATCCCCTGCTACGCTGATCTGTATGTACAGCGCACACCAGCGCTGTACATACAGGGGGAGAAGTGAGGAGGAGAACGATCCCTCTTGCCTTCTCCCTGTATGGCAGCTGCTGACTGACTGTGCGGCTGTGGCCACACAAGTCAGTGAAACTCGCCGGGCGGGTGAGAGGCCGCGCGGCCACTTGACTTGCCTGTAGGAACGGCCCGGCGCTGCCTGCTGGCGGGGGGAGGTTCACCAACTCTGCCAGAGTGGCGGGTGGACCCTCATTAGCAGGACCCCACCGCCAAAGGCGGGAGAGTTGGCATGTATGGTTTTATCCAAGGCTTGTTCCCTGGATAAAACTGTTGCTGCCCCGAACCAGAAATCTGCCTACAGGAGGTCTGTTGTCAATTGTCATGGAACATTAGCAGAAGAGGGAGAATATCAAGGGCACAGGACACAGAATCAAGGAGACAGAGAATAAGATCCCACTACCAATCTCAATTATGTGCCAGGGGAAATCACATGCAGAGGAGTCTCTAGGGCAATTCTTCTCGAACACACAAATCAAGCCCCAGCTTCGGCCATAACTTCTGCTAGAAGTCTTCTAGCCAGATATCATTACTGCCAAGTTCCACAGTATGAATTTAGCAACCCAGGCATACCAATTATGACAGACTCATAATTTGGGCTAATTTCCATTCCTGCTGTTTCCTAAAGCCCCAAATTCTCGTGCACGAGACAGGAGGTGTGACTGTGTTCTCGAGCCATAATCTCATAAGTGAGTTATGGGAGATTGGTTTGATGTATAATGTTTTCTATTGTCCTCTTACCATGCACTTGGACAGAAAAGAGTCATGGGGAAGGTTTGTCTGGCTTTTGTGTATTCCTCTATCATCTTTCCTAATTAGCAGGTCCCAGCTACTTGGCATAGCTGATAAAAGGGCTCATTTTTCTCACATCAATGATAACTTTATCAGGTACACAATGGAAGAATCCTCAGAGGACCAGACAATGGCGTCTGCAGCCTAAGCCCTCTGGAAGAACTTCATACTTTTGTGCCACTGCTTAGTATAGTTTCATTAGGACCAATGGACTTGTTTTGCTGGTGGAGTGATTGAGAAGCAACACCTGTAAAGGATGACTTGTGGCTTCCATTTCCTGAAGCACTGAAGCAGCAAGTAAGAAGTGAAAGGTCTTCCACACCACTCAAAGTGGAAGGAATCAAAGCCCGTGGGTCGGGCCCGGGCACACTTGTGTCTTGTCTGTGTCCTGCTGCTCCGGGAACGAGTGGCGCCGTGGTCCGCAGGTCAGGCCGCAGCCGCAATCACTCCCCCGAGAGCCTGCACTTACCTAGCCACGTTCCTGTCCCCGCGTGGCTCTCTGCCAGCTGCAGTGCGCGCTCGCGGCAGTTCTTTGAAATTTAAAGGGCCAGCGCGCCAGTAATTGGTTAATTGCTGGCCACTGGTCCTATATATTGTTTCCGCCCCGGCACTTCCTTGCCACATTTATTGTGCCCATAGACTATAGAGAAAGCTTTGGAAGTGCGTTCTAGTGTCTTCGGTGTTCTGACCCTCTTGCTACGTTTATTGACCACAAACCTTTGCCACCTGCCCTGACCCTCTTGCTATGTCTATTGACCACGAACCTTTACTGCCTGCCCTGACATTTCTGCCGGACCACGACTACGCCTGATGATTCTGTACCACGCTCACCCTTGGCTGCCACTGCAAGCAAGTCAAGCAGGTCGGTAGACTCCCGCCGCAGCAAGTCCATCCCGCTTTGCGGCGGGCTCTGGTGAAAACCGGGTTCTACTTAGACTCCGTTCCCTGGCGTAGCTTATACCATCGCTTGCAGTGGTCCAGCGGATCCACTACCGCTGTCTGTGACAGTTAGATCCTTCAATGGATCCTGCCAAGGTGCTTCTGCCCAGTACTGCAGAGCCCACATCCGTCATTGCTCAGCAGTTGCAGCAGATTTCGCAAAAGTCACAGCAGTTGCAGCAGATTTCGCAAAAGTCACAGCAGTTGGATCAGCTGTCCAACATGGCACAACAGCTCCTCACGTCTCAGCAGCAGCCTCCACCCCCGCCTGTGGTTCCTTCTATGCTCGCCGTTCCGTTGGCCACGGTTGGCCCCAAGCTCCGACTTCCTCTACCATCTAAGTTTGATGGGGACCCGAAGCTCCATGCACATCAAGCTGATGGCTGATCAGTTTCCCACAGAAAGGGCAAAAGTGGCATTCGTGGTTAGCCTACTTTCCGGGAAGGCCCTGGCTTGGGCAACACCCCTCTGGGATAGAAGCGACCCAGTGACTGCAGACCTACAGGCCTTCTTCCAGGAATTTCATAGTATCTTTGAGGAACCAGCGCGTGCGTCTTCTGCCGAGATGGTGCTCCTGTATCTTCTCCAGGGTGACTCCTCCGTGGGAAACTATGCCGTACAATTCCTTGCTCTGGCCTCGGAGTTATCCTGGAATGACGCAGCCCTCTGTGCCACTGTCAAGGGAGGTACAGTGAGCCCTGACTGGAACCCAACCCACTGTCCCTGCCTACTTGATGTGCTGCCCTAGATGGCAGACGTCAACTGGGCGACAGTCCCTGCGCTATTAGAGTGCGGGGGCCGTCAGGAGGTAGAATAGTCAGACAATCTGGGTCAATACCAAATCAGGAACGCCAAGCCACAAAACAGAACCAGAGGGATAAAGGAAAACAAGCCGAGTTCAAAAGACAAACGGGAGCGAGGTACAAAAACGGAGAGCAAGACAGGGTCAGGGAACAAGCCGAGGTCAGGTACACGGATGAGCAAATAACAAGCAAAAGCACAAGTAATAAAAGGCAGCCAGGAAATATCACAGGCGCAGCACTCAGCAAGCAGGGAGTTTAAATGTGCTTCCCGGATACTGCCCCTGCAGCTGGTTGGAGCGGCCTCCGGGTTCTCCCATTGGCTGGTGCGACACACCCCCTGTCCAGAGTGACTGGACCTCTGTCACTCACAGAGCTGCCAGCAGACTGTCTATTAGGGTGGGTCGCTGATCAGCTGCTGCAGACTCTTGCTCCCTGCAAACTGAGCGCCGCCTAGCCCTGACAGCCACCTTTAAGAAGGGGTTATCCAGCAGGGTGAAGGACGCACTGGCTGCTAGAAACCTTCCATCCTCTCTGAGCGAACTCATCCACCTGGCCACTCGCATAGATGTTCGCTTCGCCGAGAGACAGAAGGAGCTCCGCCAGGAACGAGACGTAGTACGTCCCCGCTGGCTGCCTCAACTAGACCCAGCGGCCGGGAAATGCTCGCACCTAGGTCCCGTGGGAGAGGCATCCCTAGGTACTAATTCTCCTGCTCCACGTTTGACAATGCCGGTACGAGTCACGACGGACGCTGGCCTCTCGTTTCAGGCCCCTGCCTTCCTGGATTCTGGGTCTGCCGGGAACTTTATCCATGCCTCCCTGGTATTTCGATATCATCTGCCGCTGGTCCAGCTGGAAAAACCCCTGGTGATTTCTTCAGTCAGTGGGGAACTTCTGACCGACTCCATTCAGTACATCACCAGGCCGGTGTCCCTCCAGATATGGGCCCTGCACAAGGAGAATTGCCTTCCACGTGCTACCGAGGTCTTCGTCAGCGATCCTCTTGGGGCTTCCATGGCTGCAACGTCATGCCCCTACACTCAACTGGAAGACCGGAAAGGTCTTGCGTTGGGGACCAGATTGCCAGAGTCGCTGTCTGGTCGTACCCCGCCCGATGCGTGCCATCCCTCCGCAGTCATCTCCAAAACCTTTGCCAGCGGAATACCAGGACTTTGCTGATGTGTTTTCGGAAAAGGAGGCTGAGACGCTGCCACCCCATTGGCCCTATGACTGTTGTATTGACCTTCTCCCCGGGACCAGGCCTCCTTGAGGGAGGGTCTATTCGTTGTCCGTACCCGAGACTCAGGCCATGTCTACCTACATAAAAGAGAATTTGCAGAAGGGCTTTATTCGCAAGTCCTCCTCCCCAGCCGGCGCCGGTGTCTTCTTTGTGGAGAAAAAGGATGGTTCTCTCCGCCCATGCATCGATTACCGCAGCCTAAATAAGGTTACCGTGAAGAATCGTTATCCATTACTGTCAGGGACTGGTCAGGGACACACACACAGACAAGTGGGCCCTGACTCTGATCCCAGCCCCTGTCCCTGCCTTTTGGGGAACCCGACTCCTTAACAGGCCGGCCCCAACCAGAAGACTGATAGCTGCACTGTTATAAGTGTGACACAGACGGGACAAACAGACACCAAACAAAAGAGTAGTCAGGCGGTCCAAAGTCAGCAACAGTTCGGGCAACGAGGTACAGAGGCGTGAGACAAGAGGGTAACCGGGGGCAGTCCAAAGTCGGCAACAGTACGGGCAACGTGGTACAGAGACGTGAGACAGAGGGGGAAAACCAGGGTCCAAAGCCAAAGGTCAGGAGAGCATAGAACAAGGAAGCAAATACGGCGAACTACAGGGAAAAAACCTATAGCAGGCAAAGATAGAAGGAAGTGGTGGCTATAAATAGGGAAGGGGAGGAAAGAGAGCCGAGGTGATAGGAAGCAGAATCTGTCAATCACTGAGAGTGAGATTAACCCAGAGAGTGCTGGAAAGTTCCTGGCCACGGGCGTTGGCCAGGATTCAATTAGAGTCCCAGAAGGAAGACAGTGTTCACACAAGAAAAAGTAAGGCCGCAGTTATGGTCGCAGCGGCCTTCGCCGACGACCAGAGCCAGATGACACGAACGTGACAATTACCTCTAATTTCGGAACTCTTCGACTGGCTCCGGGGAGCCAAGGTTTTTTACGAAACTGGACCTGCGAGGAGCTTATAACCTCGTCAGAATCTGAGAAGGCGATGAGTGGAAGACGGCCTTTAACACACGTGACGGGCACTTCGAATACTTGGTTATGCCGTTTGGACTATGCAACGCCGCAGCCGTCTTTCAGGAACTCGTTAATGACATCTTTAGAGACCTCCTTTACTCCTGTCATCGTCTACGTGGATGACATCCTGATTTTCTCTCCTGATCTTCTGACCCATCGGTTGCAGGTACGCTAAGGTACTGAGTCATCTCCACAGCAACCGGCAAAACGCCAAGTTGGAGAAATGCCTTTTTCATCGGACGAGCCTTCCATTCCTGGGTTATATCGTTTCGGATAAGGGTCTTCAGATGCATCCAGTGAAGTTATCGGCCGTTCTGCAGTGGCCGCGACCTGTCGGGCTTCGGGCTATACAGTGCTTCTTGGGGTTCGCGAATTACTATCGACAATTTATTCCCATTTCTCTACATTGGTGGCACCGATTGTGGCCCTCGCTAAGAAGAACGCCAACCCGAAACTCTGGTGACAAATGGCCGAAAAGGCATTTTCGGAGCTCAAGTCAGCTTTTGCCTCTGCACCCATTCTGTCTCGCTTGGATCCAGACAAGCCTTTCGCCTTGGAGGTGGATGCTTCTTCCGTGGGGGCAAGAGCGGTTCTCACGCAAAGAGGGACCAAGGGCAGAACTCTCACATGCGCATTCTTCTCCAAGACCTTCTCTACGGCGGAGAAGAATTATGCCATCGGGGAACGGGAATTGTTAGTCATCAAACTGTCCCTGGAGGAATGGCGCCACCTCCTGGAAGGAGCTCGTCATCCAATTGATGTTTACACAAATCACAAGAATCTCCTGTATCTCCAGTTGGCTCCAGGCCTTAATCCTCGCCAGGCCAGGTGGTCGCTGTTTTTCTCGCGTTTTGACTTCCGGATTCACTTCTGCCCGGCAGAAAAAAAACATTAAGGCCGACGCCCTCTCCCGTGCCTCCGACACCATCGGGGAGGATCCCGGCTCTAGGCATATTATACCCCCAGAATGTTTGGTTTATGTTGCTCCGGTAGACCTCCAACAGATTGCTCGGGGGAATACTTACGTGCGTCCGGCTCTCCAGAGGAGAATTCTAAAATGGGGACATTTCTCCCTGGCGGCCGGGCATCCTGGCGCTCGGAAAACGTATCAGCTGATCTCCCGCTTCTATTGGTGGCCGACTCTTTGTGGAAGCCTATACCACCTGTGCCCGGGATAAGATGCCTTGTCGCAGCCCGCCTGGCCTTCTGCACCCCTTGCCCACCCTGGAGTCTCCATGGTCCCAGGTGTCTATGGATTTCATCACCGACCTTCCTCCGGCAATACTGCAATTTGGATGGACTGTTTTTCGCAGACTGTTTTTCTAAGATGGCACACTTTGTCCCGTTGCCAGGGCTTCCGTCCGCTCCTCGGCTCACCGCACTCTTCTTCAAACACATTTTCCGACTACACGATCTCCCACGTCACATTGTCTCGGACCGCTGGGTCCAATTCATCTCCAGGTTCTGGCGTGCCCTCTGCTCCCGGTTGCAATTAAAATTGGACTTTTTCTCAGCTTACCACCCACAATTCAAAGGTCAGGTGGAGAGGATCAATCAAATCCATGGCACGTACCTTTGCCACTTCATCTCGGCCCAACAAGACGATTGGTCCGGTGTACTGCCCTGGGCTGAATTCTCATATAACTCACTGGACTCTGAATCTATAGGCTCTTCACCTTTCTACATTGTCTATGGACTGCATCCCCGCCCACCCCTCCCACTGCCTTCTGCTTCCGAGAATCCTGCGGTGGATACCCTGGTCCAGGACTTGATGGCCATCTGGGAGCAGACCCGCCAGTCCATTCAGCAAGCTACAGTCTGCATGAAGTCCCAGGCAGACAAGAAGAGGTGACCGACCCCAACCTTCGCTCCAGGTGATAAGGTGTGTCTGTCTGCCAAGTACGTCCGGCTCAAGATTCCTAGCTATAAGATAGGTCCACGGTTCCTGGGGCCATTTGAGTTACAGTGGATCAATCTGGTGGCCTATAAACTCCAGCTCCCTCCTACCATGCGCATCCCGAATTCTTTCCATGTCTCCCTGCTGAAACCTGTTGTGCTCAATCGTTTTTCTCGGAAAGTCGCCTCCTCCCCCCTGAAGCTGAGGCCTCCAACGTGCTTGCGGTGAAAGAGATTCTGGCAATGAAGTCTATCAGAGGGAGGCGACACTTTCTCATTGATTGGGAAGGATTCGGGCTGTAGGAGAAATCTTGGGAGCCGGAGGACAACATCTTGGATCGTGACCTACTGAAGAAATTTCTGCTTTCCAGAAAGAGGGGGAGGCCTGTGGGGGTACTGTCACGGGTGGTCCCCAGCCATGGGCCGGGTTGCGGGCACACCTGTGTCTTGTCTGTGTCCCCCTGCTCCGGGGACGAGTGGTGCCGCGTTCCGCAGGGCGAACTCGCTCCCCCGAGAGCCTGCAATTACCTAGCCGTGCTCCTGTCCCCGTGCGGCTCTCTGCCAGCTGCAGTGCGCTCGCAGATTTTTGAAATTTAAAGAGCCAACGCGCCAGTAAGTGGTTCATTGCTGGCCACTGGTCTTATATATTGGTTCTGCCTCGGCATTTCCTTGCCGGATCTATTGTGCCCATAGCCTATAGAGAAAGCTTTGGAAGTGCGTTCTAGTGTCTTCGGTGTTCTGACCCTCGTGCTACGTCTATTGACCACAAAACCTTTGCCACCTGCCCTGACCTTTCCGCCTGTCCACGACTACGCCTACGCCTGACGATTCTATACCACGCCCACCCTTGGCTGCCACCGCAAGCAAGTCACGTCAGTGGAAGTGACCTGGTAGACGCTTTGTGGCGGGATCTGGTGAAAACTGGATTCTACTTAGACTCCGCTCCCTGGCATGGCTTATACCATTGCTTGCGGTGGTCCAGCGGATCCACTATCGCTGTCCGTAACAGGATACCAGTTGTACACAGGTTCTGCAAACATATAAGCGATTACAGTAAAGTTAAATCCAGGCACTTACAGGAGACGTCTCTGAAGAGTTGTTCTCTTTCTCTTTTTTTTTCTCCATCTGTCCCAGACGCCATGACGTCTTCTCCCGGCCACAACTCTTCACTGTAGGATTTACAAAACAAATATCTTAGACTCCTCAATTTATCAGCACTTCTCTACCAATTTCTATCTCTGTATACACTCCCCATTTATAGCACCCCAAATGGTAATAATGAACCCCTTGTGTCCCAGACAGTGCAGTAGGTACTCTCTCAAACTAGGTAGGCAGGCCTCAATTAGGTAGATGTATAGCGCCCCATTAGGTAGGTAAACTTATAGGTCCCAGGGAGTAGCCCCCTGTTGCCAGGTAATTGCCTAGTGTAACCAGGTAGTAGCCCCTGTAGCCAGATATTAGCAGCTTGTAGCCATGTAATAGTCCCTGTAGCCATGTAGCCTGCCTGCCTCTGTAGCCAGATATTATACAATGGCCACACAGAGTCAGGGGCTAATCTCCGGGCGGGTGAGTGGAGCCTCAGCGCCCCGGGCGATTGCCCACCTCACCTGCCCCTAGGAACGGCCCTGCTTGCATCATCGACTACATAACAGCATACATGGTAACCCGACCACATTCTGCCTGCTGCCTGCCCCGACCTTACCACCTGTCTACCAACAACATTTTTAGTCCGCTCCAACTGTATCACGACTGTACCTTCGCTGTCACCGTGAGCGGCCACGTCAGGGGTGAGTCCGCAGCACCAATATCCAACCGGGCTTGTGGCAGACGCTGGTGTGTAACAGGGGTTTTCCTAGACTCTGCTCCCTGGTGTGGTCCTCTCACTGTGACCCAGAGGATCCACCACCTCAACCCGTCACAAGAACAAGGGGACATACTCTATGTCTTGAGGAAAAAACGTTTCTACACAAACTTATAAAGGGATTCTTTACTGTAAGAGCAGTGAGACTGTGGAACTCTCTGCCAGAGGAACTTGTCATGGTGACTTCACTAACGGAGTTCAAAAAGGTTCTGAATTTATTTCTAGATTTCAATAATATAACAAATTATAGTTACTATGTCTCTGGTGAAGAGGCGCTGATCTATGGATTTATTCTGATTGCCAGATTTGTGTTGGGAAGGTATTTTTTTACCCTAAAATTAGGAAAAATGGCTTTAACCTCATTTGGGTTTTTGCCTTCCTCTGAGTCAACAATATAGCACTATAAGCTGGATAGATATACAGTATGTCTTTTTTCAGCCTTATAAACTATTTAACTATGTAAATAAAAGAGCACTGTTTTTTTTTTTCTTTAGGCTGAAACAAATTTATTTCAGATGCACAGAAGTGTTCAGAATTTTTCTTACTGTATATTGTATTTATGACCACCATCCTGATCTCCCTTTGGGTCATAATGTATGACCTGCACTCTGACTTGCTGAAACACATGGCGTCTGCCTTGTCACCTAAATGTAATCTCTCTATGCATTCCTGTGACATGCTCAATGTAAATCCCATGAAAACACAGAGTGTCAATCATGTGACCCAACGGAAGACCAGAACAGCGGTAATAAATGCTATACAGCTGCCAGTAAGAATAATTATTAGCACTACTTTATGGAGTATTCCTTTAAATATACAGTAAAGAGAAAAGCTGCCCAGGAGGGACAAGAATAGGTTGTAGGAAGGCACAAGGCCTTGGTATAGACGGGAGGTATGTGTCACCAAAGTTCCTGTGTTTGGTGATGTGAAGGCCAGCTAGTCCTGAGTCAGTGGCCTTAATGTGTGTTCACTGGGCTTATTGCCAGTAAAAATGCGCCACAATACACTGGGTGTTTTGGAACCACACGCTGATCAGCGCATAATTCCAAAGGGTGGGGAGGCGGCAGCTAGGTGCCAGCCCCATAGACATGCAGTGTCAGCGGCACGTATTCACCGCTTACAATTGATATGTCAATTCTCCCCCACGCATCGCATACGAATGGATTGCACGCGCCAGGGGACGACACGTAAGCCATAACTCTCTATGACAGCTATGAATCACCGTAATTGCCGCCCTCATTTCGCCACGTATTGCGCTTAATAAGTGGCGAAATACACGCGCAATTACGCGCACAAATGAGCCATGTGAACATACCCTTAGGCCACTGACACGTTTAAAGTTAGTTTGTCGGCAATAGCAGCTAGTCTGGGTTGGTTTTTCACTGCAGCAGTCAAAGAGCTGGGTAGGATGACTGCTCCCACTTTAAGTCCAGGCCAGAGTTTGGAAGGCCTATGGAAGCCTGGAGGTCAGGTGAGCTGGGGTGTGGTTCCTCCAGTCTTCCTGCAAGTTACTGGGGAGTAACAGTCTTGGATGCTGAGGGAAGCAAAAAGGACCTTCCTAGGAGCTGTGCCCTACCTCGAGCTGGAGGAGTGAGAGCCCCTGTGCGTAACACGAACTGTGCTTCATATTTATGTGCCGAGTGTTTATGCTAAGGACCGTGGTGGGACACCGGAGTGCGGGCTGAAGTAAGCCCTTGTTTTTTTATGTCCGCTGAAAAACGGGTGGCAAAAATAAAAGCACCTAGCATTTTTTTTTTGTACGAACTTTGCTGTGGTTCTGATTGTGTAAGCATGCCGTTGGGACTAATCCCCTAAAGGTATATAAACTAAGGGCCACATGTATGAAAACTGTCTAGGTCTAAAACTCACTTTGCTGTTCATAGCAAACAATCAGAATTCCCCTTTCATTTAATAAAGTGCTCAGGAAAAAAGAGAGGGGCGCACTGATTGGTTGCTATGGGCAACAAAGTGAGTTTTAGACCTAGACAGTTTTCATACATGTGGCCCTAGGTATACAAAAATATTTTGAAAAGCTGTTAATGCTATGCTACATTAAATTGAAAAAACATCAAGTTGAATCTGGCATTGTTCTCTGACATTTTATACTCTGAGTAGAACAGTGTTGAAAATTTGCAGTAAGTGAGTTGCACATTTGACACAACCCTGAAGCCCCTTCCAACTGTCAGCAAAACTGCCTCAGGGGCTTCAGAACCTAGCAAAGTAAGTCAAATGCAATGCAATGTATAACACCAAAATACTGATTAACCCCTTCCCACCACAGCCAGTTCTGGCCTCTCTGACAGAGCCCCATGCTTGAAATCTGACATGTGTCACTGTGAGAATAACTTTTTGATACTTTTACCTTTTTCTTAGGGATTCAGAAAATGTTTTCTATGAAACATTGTGTTTTAAAAGTTATTAAAATTTGGTCCTTTAAAATTCCTTGTTTTTTGTGAAAAATATTGAAAATTTTTGGGAAAAAATTTGCCTTTTTCAAACTTCAAAAATTTTTTGGGGACAGTTACTTCATTAAAAAAGTTTTTAAAAACTAGCATCAAACCAAAAGGTTTTCCCTGTAAATTTGGCACCCTTTTTTTTAATGTCTTTTTATGACATTAGGGGGGCTTAAAAATTTTAGTAGAAAATTTTTTAAACTTTTTTCAAAAAACTTTCCCAACATAGTTTTTTTTTTTTTTTTTGGGACCATTTCCAGTTCTGATGTGGTTTTGATGGGCCCTTTTATGTTAACCCCCCCAAAAAATTTGCGGGCATTTTAAAAAAAAACTACCCCCTTTAAAAGTTTTTTAAAACAGTTTTTAGGAAGTTTAGTTCCCCCATTAGGGGGGTTTCTCTGAAAAGTGGTTTTTACTTTCCCAAAATTTCACTTTTTTTTTTTTTTTTTAATGTTATTTTTATTAATGTTTCCAAAAATTTTAAAAAATTTAAAAACAAACAATCCCCCCAAACGGGGGGACCCAACAAAGGGGGTCAAGGGGGGGGGGGAGGGGGGGAAAAGGGGGGGGAACAGGGAAGTAGAAATGCACTTACAATCTGTAGATACGTAAATCTAAAAAGAAATAACAATTATCTTAGAATAAAGTAACATTTTCCTTTTTTCCGGAAAAATTAAAAAACAATACCCCAGAGTTCAAGCACATTCGAATCAAAAAAACCCGAGAAATGTAAAAAAACGGGACATAAAGGCAAATAAATGTTAGGAAAAGGTATTTCCCCTTTTCCTGAAATCTAATTGGTTTCTCAGTTTACAATGCCTAAAAACCCCCCTTGGGGGAAAGGGGGGGGAAAAAAAGGAGGAGAGGGGGGGGAAGAAAAAAAAAAAAAAAAAAAGGGGGGGGGGGGGGGGGAAGAGATACCCAAAGGGGTGCACAAAATCGCCCCCCCAAAGAAGGCGAGAGGAATAGGGGACAAAAAAATGTTTGGCAGTCCCCAAAACTCAGCAGGGGGGCCCGGGATTTTTAAATATCGGGGGTTGACCTCCAGCAGCCACTCCAAATACCAAAGGGGGGGTTTTTGAAAACAAGAGCGTATATGCGGGTTTTTTAAATTGAGGGGAAGAATATTAATTATGGGTTCCCAGGTTGGGAAAAAATCCTTCAACTCTGGGTTTTTTCTTTCTGAAAAGAAGCATCCCCCCAACCCCAATAGTGCAAAAAGGATAATTTTTCAAAAAAAGACCCGCAAATGATGGGGGGTGGGTCCTATCACGTTTGAAGTATATTCTTGATGCAGCTGCTGAGATGCATGATAAAATTTTTTTGTGGGGGATGGGATTTTGGCAAATTTGGATTAGGTTTCCCAAAAAAAGAGCCCCATTGGGAAAAGGGGAATGTAAAACAAGGGTTGTGAGTTCGGAGGGAAGCGGTATTTCTCCTCCAGAAAGATTGATTAACGGGGCAATTCCAAAAAACAAGGGTTTTAAATTTCCGCGGTGCCCCCCCGCATTGACACAAGCGGGGAAAAGGGGGCGCCTCCCATCAAAAAAATTAGGGTTTTGGGGGTGGATATAAAACCCCCGGTGAAAAAATTTTTAAAGACATTCCCAATAGGAGTTGCTAGGGATATGTTTGGGTTTGTCGGCATTTGTGCCATTAATAAGTCTTCAATATGAAGTTGGGAATATCTATGGCCCAATCTGTTAGGCTGGGGGGTCTAGACCCCATATTTCTAATAGTGATCTAAAAAGCAAATGAAACTTAGAGACCTGTCCTCGTGGATCAGGACCCCTAGAGGGGCAATTTAAAGGGGACCGCGTTTCCCCAATCAGTTGCCCCAAAGCCCTAGTCACCCAGCGCATAGCTTTGGAGTTTGCAAAAAGGGAAAGGGTTTTGAGCGTATAAAGTAAAAAATTTAGTGAAAAATTTGGGATTAAAGGAAAAACCCCTTTCCCTTTCCGGAAAACCTTTTTTCCCCAAGATCCCCTACCATGTGAGCCCTTTATCAGACCAGTATTTAAAGAGTGAAGGGGCTTTGCCTTTCGGAAGGGGGGGTTTTGAAAGGAATCAAAGGGGGGGGGGGGGGCCCCCCCCCCCCCCCCCCCAAAGGGAAAACTCCGGGGACAAACCCTGCTGTTACAAAGGGCACGCCATGTCTTCCAAAAAACCATGAACAAGGGGGTTTTCTCTGATTCCTAAAGGTTTGAGCCCATATGAAAATGAAAAGGGATTTTTTCGGGGGGGTGGGGGGGGTACAGTTTTTGCCCCCAAGTCTCCTGGTGAAAAATTTATTTGATCCCGCATCCAACCCCCGAAAATTACCTTTTTGGGGGAAAGGTTATAAATTTTTAGTATTGGGAAAATTTTTAAAAGGTTCCACCATGGGACCGGGGCTGGCCCCAATACAATAAAGGGGACACGGGGGGGGGGGTTTGGGGGCATTTCCTTTTTAAAGGGGGGCAAAAAACCTATTAATTAGTTTTTACCCCGGGGGACGCAGTACAATGGAAGGGCCCAAAAAAGGTACAGCAGCCCTCGGGAAGCCCAAACTAGTTTTAAAAGATTCGCTCTACCCGCAAAAGATAAGTGAAAACCTGACCAAGCAGCAAGTTTCTCATTAAGGGGGAATTTTTTAAATAGGTCCAGATTTTTTTGAATATAACTTAGCAGGGTGTCTAGTAATTTAACTCAAAATAGGTTATGGAAGAATTTGCCACTTTTAAAGCAAAGTTTTCGGGGGCCATAACGGGAGTGAAGGGCCCCTTAGAATAAAAGCCTCGATTTGCTGAGATTTACCCTTTTAAAAACCCCAAA
The DNA here is from genome assembly GCA_025379985.1 of Phyllomedusa bahiana. Taxonomy (NCBI): domain Eukaryota; kingdom Metazoa; phylum Chordata; class Amphibia; order Anura; family Hylidae; genus Phyllomedusa; species Phyllomedusa bahiana. The sequence goes on along the minus strand of JAODAL010006260.1, from coordinate 7,429 downwards.
AGTGCCCCCCTTTTGTTCCACCTCCGCCAAAAATTTTAGCAAGGTGTTCGTGGTTGCGAGAAAAAAGCAGAGGGCATCCCCAAATGCTGATAAAAGAATTTCTTTTACTGCCAACATAAATGCCCTTTAAATCCCCCCATGTTTTTAATAGCATAGGAAAAAGGGGCAAGAGCAAGGTCAAAAAAGAAGGGGTGAAAGCGGACAGCCCTTTTCTGGGTCCACGGAAAGAGAAATGCGCGGTGAGTTTAAAAAATTAATTTTAAGAATTGTAGAAGCTTGTTTGCAAACCAACAAGTAAAACAAAGGAAAAAGGGTTCCCCAAGCCCCCGTAACCCCCAAAAAGGGGGTTTAAGAATTGCCAAGATTGGGTTTAAAACCCTTTTCGGGTCTAAGCGAGGGAAACAAAAGTAGTGGGAAGGGTAGGGTTGGAAGAGCCCTTTTTCGCCGCAATTGCTGTAGGGGTACCCGGAAATAGAGTGTCGTCCCCCCCAAACCCCCGCTGGTTGGAGTCAGGAGGGGTGGGAGGAAGTCCTGTATTTTATTTGCTAGAATTGTGGCTAATATTTTTTTAGTCGTATTGAGGGGGAAAAATTTTTGGGGGGGGGGGGGAAAAACCCCCTCTTTGGGGTCCTCCCCCCGGCCCTTTGGATAAGCACGTTTTGGGCTTCCTTTAAATGCTTTCCCCCGGAGTGTTATTGCAATATTTGTCATTATTAGTATCTGTCAGGATTGGGCCAGAGCTCCCGTAAGATCTTATAATACTCCCCCGGGAAAACCGTCTGGGGGTGGCCCACTTATTGTTTTTCAATTTATTAAGTGGGCTCTAACCCCTTTTTGCGAAAATTTGGGGGGCCCATTAAAAGTTCCCTTTATCCCTTGTTAATTTTTGGGGGCTGAGTAAAATTAATTAAAAACCCACCGGGGGCTAGGGACTTATTGGGCCCTTCCTGGTATAAGTCATTTAAAAGAATGCCCCCAGAAAGCTTCTATTTGGGCCCTTTGATTCAGTTACAACCTGGCCCCTGTGGGGGGGCGTATTTAAAATGGGTTTTTTCGAAGAGTGGGGTTTTTTTAAAATCGGGCCAAAAGCCTACCCCACCTCCCCCCAACGGAAAAAAATGATTTTTCGTATGTTCTAAATTTCCATTTAGCCCGCGGGAAGGGTAGGGCATCCCGAAGACGGGTTTTGGGTTCCCCAAAAACGTGCTTGTGTGGGAAAACATGGGGTGCGCTAAATAGTCCCTTTGGGGGCTCCCGAAGGGGGGGCTATTTGGTAATGTTTGTTACGGCCCGTCTGCTACGCTTTTGCAAACAGAGAAAAAATATGCCATAAATTTACCTCGCATAACGCCCCTTTGGGCGTTTGCCAGAGAAGAGAGGGGAGAAACCTGGTGTGAAAAGATCATCGACGAAATTATTCCAATTCACATCCAAATAAGAATGGAAGTTTGGAAATTTCCCCAAAAAATGATGGAAATCGCCAGGTTTTCCCGTCTCTCGTCCGGGAACGGGCCAATTGCAAAGGGACATGTGAATAGGGGCTTTTTCCGAAATAGTTTTGGTTTGTGATATGGGTTTTTATCTAAATTGTTGGAAAAATGAATCGGGGGATAAGAAAAAAGTCAATACGTGGGAATGTGTTTTGAAATGCCCAGAAGAAGGGGGTTTAAACATGGGTCGTCTATATGTTTTATCCTCAAAGGTTTACATAAGTGAAGTTGTTTTAAACATGTGTATTTAAACTTTGCAGGCCCCGGGATTTTGGTAGTGGAAGGGTGACCTATCAAGGGAAAGGGGGGAGCACCCGGTTTAAAAACCCCAGCAATTATAAGATTATCGTAGGCTTGGAGAGCCCGGAAATCACAAAATTTTTGAAAAGAAATTTGGGGGAGAGGAGTTGGGAGCATAAACTTAAAGGGGTTTAAAATGCCCGTGTCCGCAACCCGGGAACCTAACATACAGATAACGGCCCTTTTTGGATCACCGCACTTATCCAAAATTTGATAGTAAGCGAGGTTTCCCTTTAAAAGGGAAACGCCCACCTTTTAGATTTCCCAGAAAAAAAATTTTCCGAGATGCAGTGGCCCAACCCAGGGGGCCCCCAAATTTACACCCGGGCCCCTCCCCCCAATGGGTTTTCCCGGAGGAAAAGTTATTCCCCGGGGCCCAGTTCGCTTAACATGAGTCATCACTCGTTTTTGCTTAATTGGGCAATTTAGCCGCTACGTTCCCAAAAATAAAAATTTTTAGGGTGTCAGTGGTGGGCGCTGGAGGTCAAAAAGGAAAAGGGGCAGTAATTTTCCCATCCCCGTCGTGGAGAAATCTTAAAATAGAGATGGTAGCATGTAGAGCCCCGTGACCGTCCCCAGGGGGCAGGGGGAAGCCGGGGTGTAGTTTAAAAAAAGGGGGAGGACTCGCGCACCCCCCGGGGGGAAAGTAGGGTTTGAGCCTGAAAGGAAGAAAAAGAAGTAGTGAAAAACCCCAAAAAAAAAAACATAAAGAAAAAAAAAAACAAGGGAAAAAAAAGGGAAAAAAGAAATTATGACAAGTTTAAATAAAGGGGGGGGACAGAGGGTCCCTCCTTTTAAAAAAATTGTTAAACGTCTTGTACAGGAGCATCCCGCAGGAGAGCAGTCTCGGCGGCCGCTGGATCCGTAAAATTTCACTTTCTTTGCAGATTGTCAATTTTTATCCATTATTCAGTGGAGCACGGTAGATGTGACCAAGGAAATGCAAATCAAACCCTTATTCCCTCAAAATGTGGCCTTGTGCGCTATTTGGCTCAACCACAAAATCTCAGAAAGGGGGGAATTTCCTACTTTGGTCTTGGGGGCTCAATAAGCCCCTAAAAAGACCCCCAATGGAAACAAAACCCCTTGGGGAAAATATTCCCGGGGGTGTAAATGAGTAATCGACCCCCCCGGTGTTTCACAAAATTTTTTAAACGGTAAATGAAAATAAAATTTTTTTTTTTTCCAAAATCTGCAATTTTAGGAAAATGTTCTTTTTTAAAGGAACCCCTGGAAAAAAGCAACCCAAATTTTGTTATGAATTTCTTCCAAATTCAGCAATACCCTAATGTGGGTGTAAATGTTTTGGGGAAGGAGGGCATATAAGGAAGGGGCGTATTGGCTTTTGGAAAGGGGTTTTTTGGGGGGTCCATATCCATTTTCAAAGCCCAAAAAAATACCAGAACAGGTAAAAACCTTTTAGAATTAACACCATTTTGGTTTCAACACCCCCTCATGGATCTCATGTAAGGGTGTATTGTGCATTTTAGACACACAGTTTTTTTTAGTACTGGGCCATGAAAATATGGGGATGAGGGCAGTTCCGACAATGTGTTTTAGGCTTCAGTTTTAGGGTATGTTCACCGGGTATTGCATTACCCCTGGTGTTTGGAAGCACTGCTGACGCGGTATGCCCCAAAGCTGGGGGGGGGGGCGGCCCGATGTATTGTACGGCGGGGGGAGATGCGAAATCCTAGTCTTATGGAGCCGGAAATTATAAATTGGGCACGCATTTCGCTGATATAAAGTGAAATCGCGGCAAAATGGGGTCCCCAAAATAACCCATGTAAAACATCCCCTTAAGGGTTCCCATGCAGTGAAGGGCTGGTCCCCACGGAAGCGGACAAAAACCGGTTTTTTCCTGACCGGACTTGTGGTTTTTGGGGGGGGGGGGGGGGGGGGGGACGGCATTTCTCCGGAACCCGTACGGAAGAATGAGCATGCTAAGTTCCCTGAGCAGCCCCCGGGTGGAAAACCAGTGCAGTGGGGACTTCTGCACGGGGTTTCCAAAGAGCAAATTGTGTCTTTTCGGCCGGTTTTTCAGGGGGTCAAAAAACCCAAAAACCCGGTAAAAAACAGCCCGAAAACCCTTCCCGCGGGGACATGCCCAAAAATAAAGGAGACGGGGGGTTTTAGTGAGGCGTTTTGAACAAAATACAGCAATCCTGTTTTTTTTTTTGTTTTTTTTTACAGCGGTCACCATGATAAATGACATGCTAGCTTTACTTTTTTTTATGTTTTTTTTGCTTTTAACAATAAACACTTTTATCAAAAAGAAAAACACATTTTTTCATTGCCTAGTTTTTGAGTCATAACGTGTGTGCAGGGGTTTTTTTATGTGGGATGGCGTGTTTTTTATTTTATTATTTTGAGATTTATGTAAGGGTTTTTTCGCTTTTTTTTATTTTTTGGGGGCAGGGATGAAGAAAATACTGCAATCCCCAGTAGAGTTTTTTTTTTCTTTTAACAACACTCACTGTGCAGTATACGTGACAAGTTCTTTTTTTACTCTGTACGATTATGGTGATACCCAATTTATGTATTTTTTTTTATGTTGAAGCGCTTTAAAAAAATCTTTTTGCAAGATGAACTGACGTTTTAATTCGTAGCACTTTTGGGGTTTTTTTAGGTTTTTTATCGCTTTTTATTCCATTTTATTGCTGCGGGTGATCAAAATCGATTTCTGTGATTTTGTTTTTTTACGGCATTCGTTGTGCGGGTTAATTAACATGACAGATTTATATTGTAGGTTTTTACGCACACGGAGATACCAAATATGAGTACTTTTATTTTTTATCTTTTTTGGGGCGATTAGCATTTGTAAAGGGAAAAAGGATGGTGTTTGTGTTTTTTATTTTATTTTTTGTTTGTTTTACTTTTTTTTTTTCTCTTTCATCCCCCCCCACCTCCCCCCTAAGAGATTTGTATCTTCATATCACTGATACAACAAAGAGCAGTAAATAGTAGAACTGCTATGTACTGGTCTATATGGTAACTGTCACTGACTATGCCCAGCCATGCCCACAGGGCACGTCCGAGCACAGTGATGTCACATGCAGCCGAAAGCTCTTGTAAAGATCCCAGGCTGTGAGGTGAGTAGACAACAGCCATGATTGCGCAGCGGCTGCTTCTATGGAGGACTGAAGGAGCTCACTCCCTCTGTTGTTCCCTTAACTGCAGCGATTGCAATAGATCGCTGCAACTAAGGGTAATCACCCACGGCTGGGTGATGCAACATGAGGCCAGCGGTAATATCAATGGTCCATGTTGCAGTATGCGGGGGCCGCTTTAAGGGCCCCAGATGTCAGTTCGTCAATGTAGGAGGGGGTTAATACATTTCCTTCTGTCCTAAAATCGGGGAAACGATGAAATCAAAAATGGAAGGGGATTTTCCATCAGAAAAAAATAGCGCAGCAGCTTACGTTATTTCTTCATAAAAAAAACTGGTACCTAACGGAACAGAGACAAACTGATGCAGACTGAGAGTGTAAAAACTCCGTAGAGATGAATAGGCATCTCCAACTAAACCTCACTAAAACTTAACTTCTTGTCATTCCGCCATCCATTAACCAACCCCCCCTCTCATATTTCTGTGTGTGTGGTAAGACCATGTGCCGCTGGCGGCGGTCTGTGTGTGTACATGTATATTACATGGGGCCCGCGCCTCCCAGTGGCACCCGGGTTTGCATACTTTTTTTCAGAAATGTTTTTGTTTTGCAGAAACATACGTTATATTTGGGGTTTACATTGTTTTTAAACCTTAGGGAAGGAAGGGGTGTTTCCATTTGGGTTTCTGTCCCCCCCCACTCTCAAGGCTGTCAAAAGAAGGGAGCTTTGCAGGTTGGGTGTTTTTTTTTTTCTCTTGAATAATGGAGGTCGGTGACCCAGTGGAGGCCTGATTGGCCGTTTGGAGGAAAGGGATGGTGGCTCCCCGATTTGAGACCCGTTGAAAGTGGGGCAGCTTAAACATGTTTGATCATGATTGTGAACCGAGAGTCTAAAAGTTTTTTCATAAAAAAATTTTTTTAATTTTTTTTTTAAACCCCTTTTTTTTATTTTAAAACCCCCCCCCCAACATTTTTTAAAATTTTTTTTTTTATTTATTTTCCCCCCCCCCCCCGCCCCCCCCCCCCCCCCCCCCCTTTTTTTTTTTTTTTTTGGGGGGTCGATTGAGAGGTAAAGATAGGATAGGATGCCCCTTTGAGCCGTTGAAAAAAAAATCGTGGAAATTAAAATGTTTGATCTGAATGGAAGAGGTCTCAAAATTTTTTATGTGGTAAGCCCTAATCCCAGGCAGCAGGCCCCCTGTCCATACTAGATTTGCTCTGTCCCTTTTCTCCCTATATCAAACCCCTTGCCCCCACTGCACTTCAAGATTGTCCTTTTCTTTGTGGAAAAAAATCAAATCTCATTGTGGTTTTATACTTTTGGTTTTGACTACTGTAACTCCCTTTCTTTTTTAGTTTCTTGTAGATCTCCCTCTCCAATTAGTCTGAATGCAGCGCCCGGTATCTTTTTGTAAGCGCTATACTAATTTCTTCTACCCCGTGTCCGTCATTGAATGGTTGCCTATTCAGTCAGGATCAACTAAATTTACTCCAACCCATGGAGCTCTCCCAAAACGTCCCCCACATTCCTCCCTCATCTCAGTTACTACCTTTGTTTCACCCCTACACCCTAATAGATTGTAAGCTTTGTGAGAGGGAACCTCACACCTTGTCTGTCTTTAATGATTTTTTGTTGTAAAAATTTGGTTTTATCGGTATTATTTTTCCCCCAAATTCAAAGTGTGTGGGAAAATGATGGTGCTTATAAATGATTATAAATAATTTTTTCCTTTTTTTTTGTCCCCAAAGGGCGAACAATGGAAGCCAAAAGTGGAACCCGGCTGGTTCAAAAGGATGGGAAAGGATCTACAGCCAAATACAGATTTTAACTGAGCAAACAAAAGTGCAGTCTTGTTTTGTTTTGTTTTTTAACTGATTTGTTACAGGGATCCATAACAAATATGATACTACTGTTTCCATTTGCATCAGTATCTTTCAGGTAAAAACAGATCTTTTTTGAATGAGAAATGGTGCCGCGCACTGTTCCTCACCTGATCGGGGCCCCCGCGGCGAGATCACGGGACTCTGGTCAGTTATGGCATCTTCCATCACCACCATGTTTTTCGTTTTAATACTTCTTGCCCTAGGCAGAAAGTAGTAAAACCGCCATATTTGTATAGGTTAGACAATGCAAAAGGGTGTACATATTATCGCGCCCCTAGTGGTCAAGTTAGCACTCAAAATACAAGTGAAAAATTTTAAAAGTTCAATTTTACCCCCCCCCTTTTCCCTTTTACAAAAAAAAAAAAATGATACAAAGTTAACTTAAATTTGGGATTGCGCATCCAAAAAGTATATCTATTAAAATATTTTTATTTTCCCCTGCTGAACACTGTAGAAGAAAAAACTTGGCCTAAAAAATGTCACCTTCCTAAATCTAGAAATGGGAAAATCTGTAAATACTCCGCAAAAGTAGTAGTCTTCATTGGTTAAAAAACTTGTAGCTTTTTGAATTCTTTAAAAGTCCATATGAGAAAAAGCCAGCAGTAAAACCCCGAAACTTCAGGCGTTTCGGGAGGGGTTCCCTTTCTG